>CAOGCB010191314.1:0-33006 GCA_948266635.1 Cnidoscolus chayamansa | reverse complement strand
AAATTTGATAAAATGAAAAGAAGATTAGGAATTAAAATAAAATTTTATCTAATTAAATAAAACAAAAATAGAGTATTTTAATTTTCATTTACTTTTTTTCCTTTTTCTTCTTTTAATGAAAATTAGAATGAAATTTTATATAAGTAAATAAGTAAAAAATTGAATTCTAACCTAATTTAAAATGTGCAATGTGATAATTATTGGTTTTTTTTAGAAATTTTAATTTAATACTTTCAGTTTTTTAATTTTTCTAATATTTAATATTTAATATTTAATTAGTATTTTTTTTTGAAAGAGAAAAATGATTTAATTAGTATTTTTTATAGTGCCCAAACAGGATAATATTGTCACTTGTAAATCTTTTAAAGAATAAATTTAAAGAAAAAAAATAGTTAAAACGGCTAACATTGTCATTTCATTTGATTCTATAATAATTATGTTAGAATTTCGATGACTTTTTAATAAGTTCGATATTCCATTTACGTTATATTTATATTTGCATTCCATTTACTTTTTTATACCTTTCATATCATTAATCTCATGCATCATAAAATTTAATGCACATAATCTCATGAAGAATGATTAAATTTCTAAATTATAGACATTCTGTAACATCATACATAACATTTGACATAAGCGTCATAATCTAACATTTATTATTTATCTTACATTATTTATATAATATAATTCATGAGATCTAATATGAACTTATGCATTCATTACATTCCTTTAATACGTTAACATTATACTTTCTTAACAAGGCACATCCGTTCTACCCTGATGCCTTAATGAGGGGGTGAAAAATGAGGGACATAAAAAAAGGGTAAGCTATTTGAATAGCTTAATGGACAGATATAGAAAACATATATAAAATATTATTTTTGTGCTCGTGTATGTAACACCTTTAAATATAAGATAATATTGTTACCAAAATCCTTGAGTAATTTTAGTTGGCAAGCCATCTTTCTAAAACTACCTTTACCTGGCAGGCTGGCCAATTCTTGTAGGTATATTATATACATCAAGAAGCTCCTTTCGGTCAATATTAGACTTACCATATACATTCATATCATAACATTTTCCATGGAACATTCAAGGGTCTTTAACATAACATAAAAATAAGGGGGTCCTGGATCATTCAATATTATCTTTCATAGATCATGTAATAACAAGGTATGGACACTTTGAGTTTTTAGTCATGCCTTTTGGGATGAAAAATACCCCCAACAACCTTTATGGACTTGATGAACTAGGTTTTCCATCTATATTTGGACCAGTTTGTCATAGTTTTCATAGATGATATATTGGTATATTCTAAGAGCAGAGAGGAGCATGATAAGCACTAGAGAACAATACTACAAACCTTGAAGGAGAATCAGTTGTATGCCAAGTTCAACAAATGTGAATTTTGGCTAAATGAGATTTCTTTTCTTAGGAATGGGGTATCAATAGAGGGAATAAGTTGATCCTAAGAAAGTAAAAGCAATATTGGAATGGAAGTTTCTTGGGTTGGCTATTTATTATACAGATTTGTAAAGGGGTTCTCATTAATAGTAACTCATCTAACCAGACTGTTGAGACAAGATGTGAAATTTATATAGGGTAATAGACGTTAGAAAAGCTTTGAGAAGTTGAAATTTATGTTGACAGAAGCTCTAGTGCTCACCCAACCAGTGTCAGGAAAGGACTTTACTATGTATAGTCATGCATCACATAATGATTTGGGATGTGTACTTATGCAGGAGGGCAAAGTAGTTGCATATGCATCTAGGTAGTTGAAAACACATAAGATGAACCACCCCACCCATGATTTAGAGCTTGCAGCTATAGTGGGTAACATTCGACACTTTTTCAATGTCAGATTCTAAATTTTTTATCAGAATATTCATGGAATATTCAGAAACGGGATGGAATAGTGGTTAGGGATCAAAATTTTAAGTTATAAAAGACTTTAAGGATTAAAATGTAAATTTCAAGGACTAAGATGCAAAGATGGAAAATTTGAGGGATTAAAAAGAAATTTGGCTAGGGCTAACCTGAAAAGTCAAGTTCGACTATTGAACCATTGTTTGCCACCTCCATTATAAATAGTGGAGGCAGCTGGCCAAAGGAAGGATTTTAACAAACTTCATTCTTCTTCTAATTTTTTCTCAACTCTTCAAAGTTTAGAAACTATAAGTTAGAAAACCAACACGAGAAAGTAATTGCTCAAGTGAATCAAGTTGGAAATAGGGACAAGCACAAAGGAAATAGCTAAAGGAAATGAAAGGAAGGGAAAACATGAAAGAACTTAGAGAAGCAGGATCCAATCCAAGTGTTCTCATTTAAAGGATTCAATCCAGGTTATTTTAAGTTCTAAATGATGATTAAATGTAAGAAATATGGCATGCATGAAGCTTAAGTAGAGTTTTAAGGGTAACATTATGAAAAGGGTGATGAAATTAAGAGATGAACCTCTAAACCATACAAGAGCAACGGTTTAAGGGTTCAAATGGGTCAAATTAGTGTTAAAGACACTATACAACCAACATAAAATGTTGTATGTAAGAGAAAAGTTGAAACATGTAAAGAAATTAAATGTTTGTTCGTAAGGTGGATTATGAAAATGCACGAAAATGTTGAATTATGTTTGCATGTTGCTTGGTTGAGTTTAACTGAGTTGATGATCATGTAACTGAATATTTAGAAGTGAATTGAAGCTTGAGTTGTAGGTTTGCCATGAAAATCATGCTAGTAGCCAAGGTTTTGGTCACTGCCAAAATCCAGGTTTAGCTGCCTAAAGTAGGTTTTGGTTGCCGAAACTGGAAGCAGCTCATAGGAAAAGATTGAAAATCTAGCTTCGACCGTTGAAGGTGGACTTTTGGCTGCAGAAACTGGTGGCAAAGTGGGCTTATGGTAGCCAAACCTTGCTATCGAAAGGGAGACTTTAGTCTTTGTAAAAGAGATTTTTAGCCGTTGAACCTACTGCCTAAAATCCTCTACCCAACAATTTTAACCTAAATTGTAAGGGAATGTTTGTGACATGTATACATTATGTTTATGGGTGGATTATGGGATTATTTTAAGTATGTTTTGATGTCAATGTACGAGTCTCTTATCTGAAGTCTGAAATGCAGGTTAAACCCCAGAACTCAGGGACACTAGTAAGGAATTGATGATTCATCAAAACATCTAAGTTTCCAGGTGAGTGGATACTTACTAAACGTTTTATATACAAAAAATAAATGTTTATGGCATGCTTATGCATCACGACTTTTATAAGTTTCTTGGTGCATACTTATGACTCGAGTAGTTCTTGAAAGATGGCTATGCTAACTGGATGTCATGTACGATTTTTAGGGTCTAGAAGATTAGGTGCCTAAAATAAAGAAATAACAAAAGAAATATATAAATAAAAAAAAAAAAAGAAAAGTCAACAAAAGTGGTATATATATATATATAAAGAGATAAGATAGAAATGAGATAGAGAGCAATGGGAGAAAGGAAAAAGAAGAGAAAGAAGAAGAAGAAGAAGAGGAAGAAGAAGAAGAAAGAAGCAAACAAGGTTAGATGTATATATATTTTTATTAGATTTAAAGTTTTCATGGATGGCTATGATGGAAGTGGACAGTAGGTTTAGGGTTTGATAAACCTAATATTTTGTAAGAAGCTTACCTAGACTAAAACACCATTTTTAGATCTAAATCAAAGTGATAAAGACCATAGAAGTGAGGAAATGAATGAGATGTTGGTATATCTTGAAAATTGGAAATAGGGCTCTGTGTAATAGTGTGTTGTGTTATTGTTTTGGAGGATCAAATGAGGTCCAAAAATTATGAATGATATACCAATAGAAAGCTTTGAGTGTTAGCTACAATTGTCATTTTACTAAACTAGATCATTTGAAGGATGAAAATACAGTAAGAATAGATAAAGATCAAAACTGCCATATTTCAAGATTTCAGTACAGGGCAGTCATTGTTACTAGTTATTTGGAAGCCTTAATGAATAGATAAAATTATGAAATTTTATATGAAGATTATTTAGGATGTTAGATACAAGTTTTGTGTTTTGCACTTTGGCAAAAACAGAACCTAAACTGGTCAAAAAAATTAAACAAATGAGATGTATTACTGAAATTTTCAGGTTTAGCTATACAAAGTACCGGAAATGTAAGTAGTGAGTTTGGTACTCAAAATTGATTCCAAATGACCTAAAATTTTGTGTGAATATTTATTTATATTTTAAGTTAATGTCTGAAAAAAATGAGAATAAACTAGGTGGATTTGAGGTAGAAATTAAATTAGGAGAGATAGAAAGGTATTAAAGAGTAGGTTAGGCAAATTAAAGAGTAAGAAAGATATTCAAATGATTTTAGATGGTAACCAAATTTGGTAGACAGCTTCTATACTCTGTTAAGGAGATTCAGTAAAATTTTTAGATCAAAATGAATTGAATTTGTAGTTGAATGGATTGAAATCACAAGTTGTTAACAATGAAAGTACCTTATTGGACAATATATTTTGGTTGAGTAGGAAGCGATCTAAATGAGCTTGAAATGAGCTGAAGTTTAAATGGAATCTTAGATGTTAAGTTGTTTAGAAGTGTACAAAATTTTAGAGCAATTAGAGTTGTGTAAGAGAGGTTTCTGCCTCCTGGAAGAGGAAATCGCGACAATGTCATTCATATTCGCGAGCGCAAAAAGGGACCAAAATTAGACAGAAACTTTTGTTCTAAGGTCGTGAGCATGACATGAGCATTCACGGGCGCGAAATAGGTCTCAAATCAGACAGTCACTTTATTTCTAACTTCGCGAGCGTGACATTAGTTTTCATGAGCGTGATTTGGGTCATCCGAGACACAATAGCTTTGTAGTATGTCTCGCGAGCGCGACTTCATCCTTCGCAAGCGCGACTTGTTCCAGTCAAATATGAACTTTGGAAAATGATGAGACTTGGAACATATTTTGGGAATCTATTTTTAGACTTCTGACTTTTATGAGGAAAGCAAGGGAAACAAGTTAAAATGTAGGGTTAAGGAAATTGAGGACATATAATTTGTTCATTGTATTTATTAATACTTTTGAATGAAAAATACCTATGGATGTTGATATGAAAATTATAATGTGAAATAGGTACTCGGAGCGAGAACATTTATGTAGATCGAGATAGGATCGATAAGGGAAAAGCGAAATTAGATAAGTTATGGATCATTGTGTGACCGTGTGCACAATGATAGTGTGTGAAATGTATGTGATTATTTAATTATTATTACTTGAGACCTGGTGAGCAATTGATTTGTAGTTTGGAACCACCAGTTGTATTTGTCATAGAAGTGTAATTTTATGCAGGGATATGTGAAATGAGATAATGAATATTTGTGTGTTTGGATTGTTATGTGAAATGTGATATGAAACATTGATTGATGATTATTATGTAATTGAAGTGATTCTATGGAAAGATGGTTATTACATTCTATGGATATTTATTGATCATAATAAGATTGATCATAATAAGCATGATAGTAAGGCATATGCACATGAATTGTTGAGACATGATATTTGATAGTGCATATGATGATGTGAGATACATATAGCATATCATACATGACATGGTGTGCTGAAGATGGGAATGACTAGTGAGACTCGAGTAAAATACCACACGACATATATACTTCTCGTGAGACTCGAGAATTGCACAGTATATACGGATCCATAAGACTTGGTTTGTGTGTAGGTATAATCTAGGTAATGCACAACATATATATTCTCATGAGACTCGAGTATTGCACATATATGTGGATCCGTGAGACTTGGTTTGTGTGCTAGTTCCGTGAGACTCGAAACGGATATCCGTGAGACTCTGATGCTCCTTATTGATTATAACCCATATATTGTGCACAATTAGATTATGAGATATGGCCATTGGATGATAGGTGGATGGTGGGTGCATAGCATGAATGCATTCACATCATATATTAAAACATCATATTTACCATTGGTTTATATTATTCATTGAGAATGTTAAAAGAAGGTGATTGTAATGATGGTATTTGATGTTATTTGATATGAAACCACTGTTTGTCGATGCACATGATTTATATTGCTACTATGCATGCTATTTGTGGTGTGTGCATAACTTACTGGGTAATTGTACTCAGCATTTATCTCTGATGAATGCAGGTAAGAGCAGTAAAAGGAAGCAAAGCGATCAGTGAACTTGTAAAGTTTTTCAGAGGTAGTTAAGCAGTGTTTAGATGTATATCCCAAATCTATCGTATTTTGTATACTTTTTATTTTGTAACTATCACAGTAGAGTAGAGGCAGTAAATGTATAAATGATATATATCTATTCAGGTTGTGTGAATAAAAATAACATTTCTGAGAAATATGTTATATCATGGTTTGATTTTGTGAAATGATGTTTTAAATGTTTTAAAAGAAATGAAAAAAAAATTATAGAGCAACGATCCAATTTAATCCCTTACAGGTTAGTTAGTGATTTTCCAAAGTCGCCGTGGGAAGTCATTAGTCAATCTGTGGGAGGCATGTCCAGGTGAAGATGTGACATATTGAAGAAGAAATATATATGTTACCCTTTTTAGGATATGCAAAAACTACAGCAGGATAGGTATGCAAGCTAAATAAAAGCATATATGGCCTCAAACAAGCAAAGAGGTAATGGAATAAAGCCCCCACCTCCTCCCTAATAACTAAAGGCTTCCAGTAGTCCTCACATGACTACTGCCTATTTACAAAAGTTTTAGGTATAAATTTTATTGCCCTCATTGTCTATGTTGATGACCTTTTTAATTACAAGTCCATATGGCAGCAGTTACATCAGGTAAAACTCTCTTAATTCTCACTTGCAAATTAAAGAATTGGGCTATGCTAACTACTTCCTAGGTACTAAACTATCTGTGAATACTCGATTTTTGAGGTTCAAAAAGCCCATTTTTTCGGACTACAAACAGTCTGGCTAGATCGGAGGTCTTTCAAAAAAGTTTCCGGAAGTATGCCAATATGGTACTCAAAACGTCTGGAACGTCGCGAGGAACCCAAAGGTACTCTCGGAATAATTTTTGGAGGTCCGAAACTCCCGAAAAAGCCTCGAAATGAAAACCGAGCAAAAAGATAGATTCTGCAACCGCAACCGCAACCACAGCTCACCGCGGTCACGACTGCAGCTCACTGCGGTTGTGGCCGTGGCCCTCACCACGGCCATGTCCGTGGCCACGCCGCGGCAACGTCCGCAGGCCACGCCGCGCCCATGACCGCAGGCCACACCGCGCCCATGTCTGCAGGCCACGCCACGGCCATGTCCGCAGGCCACCGTGGTTTCCACCGCGTGTGTAGCCGCGGCCATGACCGCGGGCCCATACCGCGGCCATGACCGCGGCCCACGGCAGTCATAGCCGCCGAAATGCCCAATTTCGCCTATAAAAGGCATATTTCAGCACTGTTTTCAGTACACCTGCTTTGAGTTTTTGGCGATCACTCTCCATCCTCGCTTCTTGTGATTCTTTACCGCTTTTTGCATTCATTCATAGCATTCTTGTTTGAGTTTTGATCACCTTAAGTTAATCCTTAATTTGAAATCAAGCAAGCTGAAGCTCCATAGTGGAAGACTCCTAAACCAGGTACACTTCTCCTTAACTTATCTTTTTAAATTAAAGCATCATATGCACTCTTCTTTTACTTAAACTTTAAAACCAAGCATAATAATACATGCATTATCATCTCATCAAATAAATCTGAGCTAAATGCCCGGTTAACTCATAATTGTGGTATTAATGCTAGATCCAAGCTAATGGGCCCCAAATGCCTAGTTGATTCATAGCTATGGCATAACCCCTAAAGCTTAGATAATTAAGGCTTCAAAGCCTAAATTTTATTTTTGCACAAAATTGCATTCATTCACATCTCAATCAGATTTAGACCTAAAAATTGGTCCAATGACATCAGATCTGGCCCAAAAATGGCCCATGAGATCATATCAGGTCCATAAGAGTCAAAAGCTTACCTATTTGGCTTGAAAAAAACCTAAAATTCATCAGATTTGGCCCATAAGGCCCAACATTCCCATTTTTGCATAAAAAAGGCCCGAAATTCATGATTTGGCATATCAAGCCCAAAATTCCCAGATTTGGCTCATAAAGCCCAAATAACAAAATCCATTTTTGGCTAGAAAATGCCCAAAACAAAAGATCAAATTTGGCCCATAAGGCCCACAAACCTAATTTGGCCCATAAGGCCCAAAGAAATCAATTTTGGCAACAAAAAGCCCAAAATCTCATTTGGCAATAAAAAGCCCAAAACTCATTTTGGCAATAAAAAGCCCAAAACCCAATTTGGCCCATAAGGCCCAAGAATCCAAGCCCTCTTAAAAAGGCAAGCCCGAACTACGTTGACTTTGATCCCTAATTCAATTAAAGGGTACGTAGGCATATTTGGGAATAAACCCCAAATAACAAGTCACATCATCATCTCCACTTTCAAAATCATTCATTCAAAACATTTTAATCCTGCAATTCAAATACACTTAAGATGGGTTAGTTATTTGCATGACATGGTCTCGGGATCCAACTTTGGTTCGAAGACTAAGTTTTAATCTATTTGGGCTAATTAATCTAATAATTAGGTTAATCAAGTTAAATTGGAGTTATAGGGTTTTTCCTAGTTTACCCTTAAACAATTAAACCAGGCGGCGACTCACACACACATGCATTCATCCTAGTCATAGGCATCTAAATAATGAAATTTATTTATTTTCATGTGCCATCGGGGTGAAGGGTTCACAGAAGCACATATCTATGGATTTTGTTGTTGGGCTACCAATAAGCTCTAATAGGTGTGACTCCATATAGGTTATAGTTGACAAACTCACGAAGTCAGTGCACTTCCTACCAGTAAGGACTGGGTATTCTGTAGATAAATTGACACAAATATACATGGAGGAGATCATCATATTGCACGGTATACCAGTTTCTATAGTATCCGACAGAGGACCACAGTTTACCTCATGGTTCTAGAGAAGTCTATAAAATGCTATGTCAATACGACTAGATTTTAGCACATCCTTCCATCTGCAGACATATGGATAATATGAGAGCACCATTCAGACAATCGAGGATATGCTTCGGATGTGTATGTTGGATTTTAGAGGTTCTTAGAAGCAACATCTACCATTGGTGGAGTTTGCTTACAACAATAGCTACCATTTGAGCATCAGAATGGCTCCTTTTGAGGCTTTATATAGAAGAAAGTGCAAATCTCCTATATATTGGGAAGAATTCGGAGAGCATATATTAGTTGGACCCGAAATTATGTAGATCACCAACAAGATGATTCTCATAACTTTGCTTAGAGAAGTTTTCAACATAATAAAATCCCTACTTTATTCAAGATTGAGAGTCCTTTGTTGATCACTCAATTTCCTTTAAGTATTATCTCTATACCCAATCTCTCATCTATAGATACTTCATAGCGAAGCATCGAGCTTTTAAGTCAAAGTATAGCTTATATACTTTAAGGTATCCTTGATGATCTCAGGTCTAAGAATAATGCACAACTGATACGATGTGAGCCTTTTATGACAAAGATGAATATCTCAATGTCGAGTCTTTGATGTACTTGTTCCTAAAACAAGCATCCATATGTTAACTTTGAAAATTACTATGTTGATAGCTATGGAAACCACTGCTTAACCTAGTCAAGGAGTATAACATGTGCCAGTCTATCTGCATCGATGATGTCTCATTTCATCAATACATGACCAAGGATAGTTTTGGCATTGACACATTTGCATGTAATAAGAAGCTCACATCATGAAATCTTCATGATTTCCTTTACACTGTGTCATAGGATGCCAAGGTCTTTATTATCGGTTTAAGATATTAACCTAATAATAATCATACATATGTAAAGAATAATAAATGCACTAATAATAAAGGAATGTAATAATGATATTATTACTAAATTGATGTTCATGAAAGAGTAACCCTATTATATATAGGCTCTAGGGCATACATATCTAACTCTAGAGTCCCTTGATCACAATAAAAAATGAAAAAAAAGAGACAAAAATTATCGACTAAATAAAAAAAAACTTGTTGTTAGAATGCATTACCAACTATTTATCGACCATTTAAATTACCAAAGCATAGATTACCAACAATTTATCGATGAAATATCGTAGCTCTATTTCCAATTTTCTTGTAGTGGATGCATCTCCCCATGAGCTCCTATTTGCTCTACCCCTTGCCTTAGAGGTGTTAGGGAGATCCTCCATTCCCTCATTCTCGAGTGGAGTTCTTGATAGTCTAGCAGATTGATGTGATCCTCTCATATTAGCTTCTGTAAAGAAGACAAGCATATCATTAACATAACATTTAATTCATGTGTCACCACATGAAATCACATAATATTTTACATCATCAATCATTTAAAGTCTCTATCAGACTTTGGAGAGGGCTGATATTGGACTATGGCAACAAAGTCATAAAGCAATAGTTATTGGAAGGTGGGTCAGGTAGATCAACAAAGGCTGCATACGGGTTCAGGATGAGTGTGTGGTAGTTGGTCTGTTTGGGGATTGTTGTCCTGTGTTGGGGTATCATCTATCGGTATAGAAATGGGGCAGTCCATAGGTAATGGGATGGGTTTGATGTCGAAGGGAAAGATGGATTCATAGAACTGGACATCCCAAAAAATGTAGATGTTCTCAGAATGGAGGTCATATAGTTTATGCACTTTGTCTCTATAGGCATGTCCAAGGTAAATGCTCTTGATGTGAATTTGGACTTGTGGGGTTGTACATTGGTCACGTAACATAAGCAGTCGAATACTTTCAAGAAAGGGTAGTCGGATTCTTTATGGGTGAGTGTTTGGTAAGAGGACTTCTAATTAAGGATATATGTCAACATTATGTTGATTAAATGTGCGGAATGTAGAATTGCTTCCCCCCAGAATGTTTAAGGTAGTTCGAATTGGAATAACAAGGCATGAGTGGTTTGTAAGAGGTGTTTGTGTTTTCGCTCTACTACCCTATTTTTTGAGGTGTGTATGAGGTGGGTTTCTAAGGATGTACCATTAATGGTTTTTTCGTGATAGTCCCCACATGTCAACATGGATAAGTTAGAAGGGAGTAGTAGTAGTGACGAAACTCTTTGAGAAAGGTTTTCTCTGCTATTTGGCAAAGTGACATGTTCCATATGTAATTTTATTGATGCCACTCGGTAATGAGGGTATTTTACAAGTTTGAAATGAGAAATATTATCTATTTAGAATGCCATAATAGGGATTTAGGCATATCATTATTGTTATATTGTACATGATTACAAGTGTTGGTATTGGTCCTGTTGGTTGGCAAGTCGGTATGAGGCATGGGGTTGCTTGAGTCAGATGGTCTGCATGAACTTTTATTACTCGTGGCAATATCCAATACAACCCATAATCTAGATATCCAATGACGACTTTTAGTTTTATCCAATGGTCCTGTAAAATACACTGGTGAAAGATGAAAGGAGCGATCAAATCATTATCTTTGGAAAGGCAACTTACATATAAGAGGTAGAGTTTGAAATTGAGTACGTATAACACATTATGTAGGGTTAGAGATGGGGTAAGGGCAACTGTGCCAACTTGGTTAACTAGGATGGATGTTTCATTAGAGAGGTGGATGGGACTTAGACGGGTTAAAACAAATTTTTGCAAAGATGTGTTTTTGTGAGCACGTGGGAGGTGGCTCCACTATCAATGATCCAAGTGATATTTGGGTGGTTAGCATTATTAGTGGCAAGGAATGAGTAATATTTACTTGCGAAACTTGTGAATTCGGCACAACTTGCCTCATTTATCACATTACCTTTTTGCAACCTCTTTAATTCATATACGAGGTTTGAGATCTCATTCGGCTTATACTCGACATGATTGCTTGTGTCTGCCTCCTTGACTTTCTTGGAATATGTGTCGACCATGTTTATCAATTATTGAATTTTATTTTCTTTAAACCACTCTGGGTAACCATGCAACTTGAAGCAAACCTCTTTCGTGTGACTAATACTTCTGCAATGGTGGCAAAAATTATCTTCTTTCCTACCTCCACTCCTTCTTCTAGAATTGAATCTATCACCCAAGCTTGGCTCTTCTCTATGATTCACCTCTTTTCTTTGGTTTTAATTTGGTCTTGCCATTACAATAAATGCATTTTTCATGCCCTCCATTGAAAGCTAGCCACCTCCTTTTATTTTCTACTATCAATGTCATAGAATAGACTTGATTAATGTTTGGAAATGGATCCATTAACAAAGATCTGATCCTTGATGTACTCAAATGTGGAATTAAGTCCCACTAGGAATTGAATCACCTTTTCCTTATTGTCCCCTTCAACTAGCTTTTTGTAGCTACCACATTTATACACAAAGAGTGGATCCAAAACAATTATTTCATCCTATAACAACTTCAATTTTTTAAATACATCACCACTGGCAGGTTTTCCTATGTAAAAGTGGCAATCTCTTTTTTATTTTGGTACAATTGTGGCCCATTGCTCTACCTAAATCTTTGAAACAGGTTGTCCCTAATGTCCTTGGCAAATGATGAGTATAAGAATCCTTCAATGATTTCCTTAGAAATTGAGTTCAAGATCCACGATATGACTATGCTATCAACTTTTTTAGTCATTTTCATGATCGTGTGAGTTCTCTGTAGGTTTTTCACATCTTCCATTAATAAACCCTATATTATCCTTTGCTCTTATAGCAATACTCATAAATATGCTACAACTCAAGTAATTTTCTCCTGTGAGTGGGATGCTAACAAGGATCATCCCTGGGTGGTCTAAACCATGTAGCACTAATCAATCTCTGAATACCTCTTCTCTTATTTGTGTCATTTTTTAGAAGCTATGTGGTGATCGGTAGACTCTGACACCATGAAAATAGCAGAGAAATATAAGGTAATAAATAAATTGAGGAAAGCCTCAAATGTAAAAAGAGCAAGAATTGTAAATACTACTAAGAAATTCTCCTTAATCATGAATGTATTACATGGTACATATATATACATACACAACAGATAATATTCTTGTATTAATTTGTCAGAGTGAGTTATGGATTCAATTGTATCAGTTGTAGTTGGTAATTCCGTCCACACAACTAATTCTTTTAACTGTTGCCTAAGGTGCTATGTGTTGTACTAATTTATTTATGTGACTTAGCCGGCTATTGCAACTTACTTTCTTTCTATCAACTTATTCTTGATGGACCTAATAATCTTGCTGATTTATTCATTCTCGGCCGAGTGATCCAACTTATTTACTCAGCATATTGTCACCAATTGTTTTATTTCTTGTTTAAGCCAAGTAACCGACTTAGTCTCTTAACATACTTTCCTAGTATGTTATCATGCTAGTTATGTACAAATTTATTCTAGCATACTTTTAACGAAGATAAAAAAAAATAATACATATAGCTATCGTGTTATGAAATCCTTATACTATAGCAAAGTTTGTAGCATAACATGAAATCATAATAAGTAATCATGTGAACATCATTATCATCATATAACAAGCATATTCATATAAACATAAAAAAAAAATAAAAAAAATTATACCATTTTTACACTTGTTGTTATCTTTCCTCTTATATGATTTCATCATATAATCCTGTAATTATATGCAGTCATAACTCTTTCATGTAAATTGTAAACATATAATGTCATATCTCTATCATATAAACATAAACTGTAATTGTATAATGTCATATCTTTGTCATATGCCCTATAAACTCTTGGTAGGATTGACTAACCAGACAAGAAAACTGTAATTGTAAGCATAAAGTGTTTAAATTGTACGGCCAAAGGGCCAGAAAATATAATTATAGGAAAGACTATTAATTGCCAAACTTATGGGGTATCATTACAATCTTAAAATCCTCATCATTTGTATGCATTGCTGTTAAATTTTCTATGGCATATACTTTTGATGAGAAGAAGTCGGGGCTAAACGTGGGCTGCTTGTAAAGAGTGAGGTGTTCAGCATTCTGAATTTTATTTCCTAAATTCCCTTCCTTTTAATTTATATTATACTGTGTTCGGATAAAATATTATACCTATACACTCTTAAAATTTTCATTTATTATATTTTAACTTCGAACTCTTTTAAATTTATATTTTAAACCATAATTATTATTTTGCTCTAATTTTTGCATATTCTATAAATATTCAGATCAGAAACTCATATTACGACATCGAAAAAGTATTGAATATTACATAAGATGAGAAAGCTGAGTAAGTTAGCTCACCAAACTAAGCATAAATAAGTCAGCATGATTATTAGGCCGAAACAAAATAAGTCCGATAAAATTATTAGGTAAAGACAGAATAATAATTGATTTAGTCACGTAAGTCAGTGTACCACATACAACCTAATAAAATAACAGAATTAGAATAATTCAATATTTATTTATTTTTATTTTATTCAACTATTTGAATTTTAAATTTATTGTTTTAATTTTTTATTTAGAGTTAATCTCAGTAAAATTTTAAAATTAATATATAAAATTAAATATACGTCTGTTATATATAAATATCAAATTTTGAAAATCAAATAATTTTAAAATTTTGATTAAAATTACATCTACATAAAAAAATTTAAGATAATAAATCAGAATATTTAAATTAAAATATAAAAATACGTAAAAATGGGTCTTTTATTGAACAATTAGCCTTCTAAAGTTGATTTCTACTAAACAAAATTTCGTTAATGAATGTTTTGGTTAACAATTTTCATTTCAATATTGAAATATATTCTAAAAAAAATATTATTACAACAATTTATTTAAAAAATAAAATTTTACAAGTGCTTCAATTAACAAATTAAAATTATTATTTTTTAAAATAAAAAAAGTAAAAAAAAATAATATACATAGTACAAAGCCATTGATTTTATTTTGGTTTTTGCTTAATATTTTTATGATATTCAATTCTTTTATGTTTATATTAGAACTCATCACCATTAATTAAAATTAATGAAAATTTTCAACTAATAGAGTGGAGTAAAGTTGAGGATGATAATGAAAATAAGGTAAGATATTAAACAAAAAAATTGGAAAAATAGAAAAAAAAAAGGCTTCATTGAAGATGATGTAGATTACAAGGTTAAAAGTTACAGACTTATTGACATGCAAATGCAGCCTGCAGTACCCAAAGTACAATGCTAACTTAGAGTGGTACTTGGGTCTTTTTTTTACAAGAATTCCAGGCATGCTGCTACAAACAATACTATCACATTCCCATTTACCTGAAACAATTTATACATACAACCATGTCATGTTCAGAAGCTCCAATCCAATCCCAACCTTCTCTAAGCTTTAAATTGCCAGTCCTACGCCATCTCAGTGAATTCTGCAGCTACATAATTTTACAATCAACTGAGTACACTTTAATTTGTAAATGTTCATGCTGTGCCTGTGGATTCACCGTCTTTCCTAAGTAATTCCTATAGAAAAACAACTTCAATAAGTGTCAATTTCTGTCATGCCAAACAGGAAAAGAAATGAAGAGAGTTATGCCACAGCATTAGACCTGATCTTTTCAAGTTTGCCTCACCCCTCGATGCAAGAATGATTCACTCAGCTAATACCAAAAACCATTGTACCAAGTACTACCAGTAAAATCATTGTGCAATTTCTTCCAGGGCTGAAAAGGTTACAAGTCACGAAACACAATTTGATCTTTTTAAGTATGCTGAGTGTCCCTCTAACTCAGAAGAAATAAGCCCATCTTGGGAGGGAATAAACAGAGAATGAATGAGCACTCAATCTCTGCACAGGATGCCCCCTTAATAGCAAGACACGCAGTGTCCAAGGAGCATGCTTTTAAAAGCATCATTCAATATATTTTTTGTTCGTAGGCTATGACAGCTTCAATAAAATATCCTGAATTCCCGCACAAGGTAGTTTATAGAGACAGAGAAAGGGATAGAAATTACTGATTTGGTAGAAGCAATAGACTGCCGCTGCCTTTCTTTCTTCTCACGCAAGCACTCTCCACACCAATTAGAGAAATCTTTTTGATATTTCTTCATTTCTCTAAATACTGAACTGTTAAAGACAACACAAATACACGTTTAGCCCAGTGAAACCTATGCTTGCAAAATCAATAAAAGTTCAATAACGAAAGGGCTATCAGAACTTCCCTGCGAAAACACAAATACAAGATAAACAACTTATCAATATGATTCCCATTTAAATAGATCAAATAAGAGTAAAAAAAAATAGAAGTACGAAGGATCAGATCGAATTGGAAAATGGAAAGATTTGTATTAATTTTTAACACTCCACACATTTGGCTTAGTTTTCTGAAACTCTAATTAAATCTCTTAGAAAACCTTTCATAATAAAAAAGAAAGGCTTTTACTGACAGGAGTTGCAAGCAATAACAGAAAACTTACAACAGCACCAAGTGGTAAAGCAATCAAAATTCGAATGGCCTGAAAATCCTTATACAAATTTGATGTAATGAAACTAGTAATGATGATTATGACTTGAAATTTATAATTTATTGCCTAGAATCAGAACAAACAGCAAGTTTATTATTGATTAGCAAGTAGGACATACAAGAAAAACTACCTTCTACACCAAAGGAGTAGATTGATCCTATGACCAGAAGTTGTAGCCCTAGCACCATGCCTGTGACGACCACGATGAAGAACAGCTCGGCCAGGGATGTGAGAATAGTCAAAGATCTCCTATTTCATAGAAAATATTTCATAAAAACTGAATACTGCAAAACTTACATACAAAAAGACAATTTTCATAAGACAAGATTGCATAAACTACATGTAGAAACCATGCAGTTCCTTCAAAAGTGAAAATAGAATTTCTATTCCAAGTCATAGTCATACAGCATTTTGCACTCAGGATAAAATACAGATTTGGAAAGAAGTAAAATAATCAACACTTGTCTGCTTATTAAATGTTTATGCATTCAAGGGTGGAAAAAGGAACTTCTGAAACAACAAAAAGGCAGCGTCTTTTGCTGTCTTCTTGGGTTAAAAATTCTACAGAAAACAAGTTTTTCTCTGGTATAATCTTTTTCTAACATCATCACATTAAATGGTTCATGGAAGTGAGTTAGATAGCATGAGAATAGCGTTGCTATTCGCCATATTGAATAACTATTTCCAACTTTGACTGAAGTCTTAAAAGTGGAATAGTTATTCCATATTCAAGAAATTACATTTTGGTTGAAATTTTAAAAGCAAAATAGGTAACTACAACGAATAGATATTTCACAAATTTATTGAATACAAATTCTACACAAATAAATATATCACAAAATTATGGAACACAAATTCTATGCAACACAAATAACAAAAAGCTATTTGATGGTCATGGAGTAGCTATTCCATCTCTATTCTATTCTGTTTTGCAAACCAAATGATGCCATAAAGCCATTACTGAAAGACGTTAGTAAAACTAGTTATTCCCAAGATCAACAGACAACCAACATCTGCCATAATGCTATTAGACACAATGCAGATAACCACTCTCATTGACGAAACGATTATTTTGTACTAACATGGACAATTAAAAAGAACATGTCAGTTGTGCAGTGATAAGAACACTAGAAAAACGCTTTCTTTAAAAGTAATAACAATATACTATAAGTCTTGGCTATGTCTTCTGCTTGAGAAAGCTCCACCTTAGAGACTAACATACCTCTGACTGACTTCCAGTATTTACATGTTTATCACATCTTGTACCTCGGAAAAACAATTCTCCACCAGAAAATTGCTTACCCAAGCAAACATTCAAAGTTACTTCTGAATCATCCACATGAAAGCCTACAAATGTCAAATTATTTATATTTAGACTCAATTGTAGAAGAACATGAAATAAAATAAACCTATTCTATAAATGAAATCATACATTTCAGGTGTTATAACTTATATCATTATGTTATAAAAAAGACATAAAAATTTTGACAAGCCTGGGGTGTATTTGTGAAATTACCCCCATTATCGTTTAAAGAATCATATGTACTATTATCAACTAAGCATTTATCTTTCATGGTGTATGCAATCAAGGTGCACAGCTTGTAAAATTGATTCTACAAATGCAATCAATATCAAGGTTTAATCACTAAAAACATCCTATACTACTGGCAGAATTGCAATTATGGAATCTTCTCTAGAAAGGACCTCCACTAAATACTTGGAGTTGCAGTTTTAGCTATAATCAAGAATATTTGGCACCTGTCATCTGGATATAAAAGTTAGGGGGCAGCAATTCAGGTTAGAAGTTTGTGTTCATGTCAAAGCGAATTTGTCACAACGCAATTAAGGGTTGAAACAAACACAACACAATTAATGAATCATGTAAAAAATCTGAATAATAACACAACCGTTTTATTACACAGTTACATGACACAACACAACTAATTTAAATCATATTAGAATAGTACGGCAAAAAATGACCCATCTAATGCGATTTGACACGAATAAATTCATTTAACACAATTTGACACGAATCAATCTATTTAACACATTTTGACACAATTGAGTGTTACTTATTTGATACAATTCAATATTTTTAATATTTATAAAATAATATATTATATGAGATTTATACATTAATTTTAACATGCATAAATTTAATAATATATGTAAATATAAACTTAAGCATTAACATTAAACAAACAAATGATATTTCAACATTTGGCTACTTAGTATTTTAACCAAATAAATTTACAAAATAATATAATGTTTAACTTGTTATATAAATAAATAAAATAAAGAAATTTTAATAAAGAAATAGAAATCAATTATAATAAAATAATAAATATCTCATTGCAGGTTGGCAGGTTAAAATGGATTGTTAGGTCATGGGTTTTCAGATGACAAATAATAAAGTGTGTTATAGTCGTGTCAAAGTGAATTAGCAGATCAAATTGTGACATAACATGATTATTAGCATGTCATAAACCGATCAACATGATTTTGACAAGAATGTGAATAAGCTTAATCCCTTACTTTTCATGTTGTAATTGTGTCGTGTTCATGGGTCATGTCTAAAATTTCTCCACCTGTAATAACAAGGGATTAGGTGTAGCCTTGCCCTTCAAACACTTCAAAAAATATTTTAATAGGTATAATATAATATAATGTAATTTTTTATTAATTCATTTCACACATTTTTTTATTAGTTTTCCAATATACTTATTCAAAATTTTTAATAAGTGTAGTAAATTTTTATTTGTTCTTAATTGACCCTCAAATTTTTTATTTGTTTCTAGTATATGTAGATATTATGATTTTATTTGAAACTGTAAGATGAAGAAATAGAGGAAAGAAAGAGAAATCTCAGAAAAGAAGGAAAGAAGGAAAGGAGTAGAGGCAAGAAAGGAAAGAAATTTCAGGTAAGAAGGAAGTAGAATTTAGAGGTAAAGAAGACAAAAAGAGAGAAGAGCAATAAGAAACCTGATTGTGGCATGGGCGTAACTCAGAGGAACCATTTTGCAGCTCAAGCCCACTGGAAAACATGCTCTGGTACTGATTGTTAAGGATTGAATCCTAACAAGTCCGAAAGACAGGAAAGGGGAGACAAATAGACGAAAGAACATAGAAAGAAAGGGGAGAAATGCAGAGTAGACTTCTAGAGACAGATAGAGAGAGATTGATTGTTTTACTATTGAATTCTTCATTGCCAACTGTTACAATGTCATCTTATTTATACAATATATTCTCATCTAATAGATCCTATTCTCTTATTAGTCATAACTAAGTACTTGCCGCTATAAGTTATTTGAAGCTTATAAGCATTTAAAATTTTAAATAATCATATTGTTTGGTTAAAATGCTTATAAGTAGTTAACACATTTGGTAACAAGTAGCTTATTAGTACATTTATTATGAAAATGACTAAAACAGAATACTTGGTATGTGGTGAAATTTTGAAAATTAAATAAGCAGAATATAGTAACCTACTTGGTCAAACCACCTTATAAGTTAGGTACTTACAAGCAAAAATGAAAAGCTGTGGTCCTCCCCAGTTTATCTGTTTTAGCTTGTGAGTTTGAGCTTATAAGACCAAAAAAGTTAAAAACAAATAGATCAGCTTGTTAGAGCTTATAAGCTAGTTTGACTAGCTTATATGCTAAAACAAATACTCTCTAAATCAATCTTTTCTCTCTCTCTCTCTCTCTCTTCCACCATCTCTACAAATCATAAAATTAAAATTAAATAATAAGATCAAAAGGAAAGGAAACTCTAATAAGATCTTGTTAAAAATGGATCAAAAGGTAGATCTAATAAGATCTTGTTACTCTTGGGATTCTCATTGATGCCTTCTCCTTTGATATTTATAATGCTTAATGCAAACTTCCTGTGTTAAAGGCAATGAAACACAGTTGCTTCTCCTTTTGCAATTGGAAAAGTTTCACCTTCCTAGCAATCAGTTGAAACAAAACCTCTTTTTTCCCCCATGTATTGATGTTTAATGTCAAAATTTAACAATTTTTAGTCAATGAGTTTTATGCTATTAGAAATGAATGCATCTAATTGATTTTTAAGTAACCTTTTTAACGTTATTCCTTTATCTTTTTTTTTTTTATGGTCTCTATAGAAATGGCTTTAGTGATTAGGATAGCAAAATGTTCCCATGTTTTTGTTTTCTATTCTATAACCAAGTTTCTACAAATTATTGCTCATGGTTTGAATACATAAATGAGCCGACCCCAAACTTGTTTGGGACTAAGGCTTCTTGTTGTTGTTTGAATACATAAATGAACCCTTAAAACTATTTAGGAGAAGTCCAAACCATTGTAAACCACCCCCCCCCCCCAACCAAACATTTTATTTTGACCTTTTTATACTCTGCAGCAAATTATGCTCTCATTGGTTACAAAAACAAAAACTGAAGAGAGCAATAGGTCAAAATTAAAAAGTCAGAAGTGTAATAAGTTAAAATAAAGGATTAGGTTTGCACTAACCTTTTCGCAAATAGTCAATAGCTAATCTATGTATTAGGCCAAGGCTCGTGTAAACAATTGGAAGACATTTTACAGCAAAGGCTACCACACACAACAACTTATGATCAAAGCACTAATAAGGGTCTCAAATGTCATAAACTGTTCTACAAAGCTATAATATACTAGAAAAAAAAAAAAAAAAAAAAAGAGTGAAAGAATGCAACAAAAAAGAACTTACCCAAGTCAACATCCCTATCTTTACCATATTCAACAACAAAACCATGATGAGAATCCAGAGTTGATCCACCAACTTCAGGAAAGAAAACTGCACCATAGAAAGAAATACATACATAATGTGTATGCATATACATGCATATCTTCTAATGAAACAACAAAACAGACAATCTAATGTGAAGAAATATATATCACCTTTAGATATAGGACGAACAAAGCCATCCATAAGCTTGTCAAGCATGGTTTCAAGACCAAAGTCATCAAGTACAGCACCATACTTATTCATTGTATTTGGTCGCATGATACGAAATTTTGCATCATTAACCCACTTCTCAAAATTTTCCACCTAGGAAATCAAATTAACATAAGATAATATGAAACCAAGAGAAGTGACAAATCTATCCATCCAATTGTATAAAATATATACAAAAAAATTTATCTGATTGTTATGCACATGACAAATAAAAACTATGATGTTACCTCTGACAATAGTAAGTTACAGAATTGCGGCTGAAGCATTTCAAATGTAAACACTCCAGGAGAAGGTTCAGTCATTATACTTCTAAAACTTTCCTCTGTGTTATCACCAATTGCCTTTACAAATGGAGGGACAAAGAAGGTTGAAGGGTGCATTGCATACAATTCTCTATTTAAAGGCTGCAGAAAACATCACAAAGAATATAAGACAACTGGATCACCATCCGGTAGCACCTACGTGAACATGGAAGCAATTCCTAAGCCTCATTCCTCTGTAAACATATACTGAAGAGAAATATGAGTGTAAAATGACATCCATTTCTTTTGACTATTACACTTTCAAGAGATGACCACCAGATCACCAAATTTCCACCCAATTCCATAAATTTATGAATAAAGAACACTCCTTTAGGATGGAGGAAAAAATATCATACATTCTACAACTATTAAAATGTAAAAAACCACTGAAGATATATTATTTCTTGGAACCTAATAAAAGCATAATATATCACCTCTCATACCTGATAATTTGATATTATCTTCTGCCTGTATTCTCTATGTCTTTGAACCTAATGAAAGCCATTAACGAAGAACATTATGAAAATTTCCAGAAAACCATATAATTAATACCATATAAGCAGTTATTACCTCATCTCTCTATTCCTCCTTCCTCTCTACATAACGAGGGGGGAGAGGGAGGGAGGAGGAGGAAGAGAAACTGAAGTGCTGGTACTACAGAAGTTGAGAAACTTCAATTAAGAGATTAATACATGGGAATAAAAAGTTACAAGAATTGCCATGAAGTGTATTTGGTTTCAAAAAGAAAGTTGAATGTTCTTAATTATCCGTGTACCATATAATTTGATACTATATTTTAACTACAATAGTGATAAATGAAAATATACATAAACATTTTTTTATCCCCCCCCCCCCCCAACTATTCCTCCAGCCCCACCCTAACCTAGGGAGGAGGTTCCCTGAATATCCATGGAAGTTAACCGCCTTCAAGAATACCATTCATGGGCAAAAGAGGTAAGTGCTAACCCTCTCAACTCTTGAGGCAAACATCCCCTAAGAGTTAACAGTACAAAAATGTTAGGCCTAATACAAAAGTTTGTCCTGAACTAAAAAAGAAAAAGTTATTGCACACTTTGATCTTTTATTTAGACCTGAATAGAGTTTTGGTCAAATGCAAAGCCACCAAAAAAGTAAAAGAGACTAAAATCCTTGATCAACATCATATTCACAAATGTCAAAAACTCATGAAAAATAGTGAAATGGAAGCAAGCAGAACAATAAGATAGGTCTTCTACCATTGCTCAACCTACAAATCAAAGGAAAGTTGATCTTTTGCTTCAAAATCTGTCATGTATAGTGACTGAGTACAGAAAATAGGGATGAGGAGAGAAAGAACAGAGATGAGAAATAGAAAATTAGAGTAGATGAGAGAACATATCAGATGAGAAGAGAATAGGAATAAGCAGGGAGAGAATGGTGCTCTTATTATTGATAATTCTTTTCATGATGCAGGTACATTCACTTTCATCTCTTTTTATACAATCATAGCAGTAAATGTCTTCAACAAACTAACTACTTGAGCTGACTTGTAACTAACTCAGTTAATTCTCTTTAAAAGTTACAACAGTTTCCCTCCAACTACCCAGTTCACTCTTTTTTATTTGTTTTCTTCCTTCTATAATATGTGACAATACCCTTTCCAAGAGAATCTTCTTGTCCACAAGAAGATGGAAATTTTGGAAATTAAGCCACTATAAAATAATGATCTTCACATGCACAAAGCTGAATTATTTTTATTTTAATATCAGTACAACTTCCACCCTAGAGATTTTTCTTTCCCTTTGCCTTCCTGATTTTTCCCATTCATCCTTCATAAAAATGATAAAAGCACATGAATAAAACTCCCTTTGTGTCATCTCAGCTCCAAATACATTGCAAGATTCTGATCTTGATAGAATTGCTCTTCACCAATATACTCGAAATGGAGCTTATGTGTATTACCTTTGTACTTGTCTCTAGTTTCATCAACGATCGGCTTCTCATTCTCATTGCCCTTTAATATGATAAATTTGGGGACATCAATAGAAGCAAGAATGCTTACAGCAGCAGAAGCAAGATTATGATTTACATCTTCTACATACTGGCCAATCTCCTTCATGGAGAATCCATTTTTCTTGAATCTCCTTGAGGGCAATGTAGCGCTTGCAGGAACTTGGACCAGCATAAATTGCTTCTATTGAGACACATACTCTGCATTACAACTAATAACAAACTCATTCTCTTTCCCATCATCAAGAATATTAATCGCAATTGCTATGTCTTCATTCTTAATAGACACTTTCTCCTCTACTTTTGGGGATGAAATAGCATCTGTCATGACTTTTTCCATTTTCCATTTCCCTTTGTATTGATCCTTGCAATTTTACCATTTTATCTTCAGCCACTTCTTCCATATTTTTGTCCCATCTTTCCTCATATCTTGTAAATGCTGTATCAATAATTTCACAAATTCTTTGCTCCAAATTCAGTAGCTTTTGCTCCTGAAATTGTGTTTCCATGATTTGAAAATGTGAATCTATTTTGTTTCAAAGAAAAATTGTGTAGAAAACATGAACTTCAAGAAAAGGGTTTTTTCTAGCAGAGCAAAGAGTCGATAAAGAAAAAACAATAAATTGAGGAAATTTGCAGAAATGAACACCAATTTCAGCAAAACCTCTAGATTGAAATTTCAAGAAACTTGTTTCTTGAAATGCAGAAAGTGAGAAACTTCACGTAGACAAAATAGAAGGAATCACCAGAAACCAAAAACAAAAGAAAGAAGAAAGTAGAAAAATGTTTCAAGAACTTCAAGAAAGAAAAGAATAAAGACCTAGTTCTTGGAAAAGAGATCAAGAGAGAAAAAATTTGAGGGAAAATCAAGAAAGTAGATATTGAGAGAAAAAGAAAAGGAAGAAGAAGTAGAGAGTTTCAAGAAAGAAGGAGAACTGGAAAGAAGAAGGGAAAGACAGACAATTTAGAGATAAAGAATTTCGAGAAAGAATTTCTAGAAAGAAGAAGAGAAAGAATTTCAAGATAGAGAGTTTAGAGAGAAAAATTTTCAAGAAAGGAGGAGAATAGAGAGAAAGAAGAAGAAGAAAGAAGGAAGGAACAGAGGAAGAGGCAGAAGAACAAAAGAAATCTAATACTAATTGTTATGTATAGGGACTGAGTATAGAAAATAGGGATGAGAGAGAGAGGGAACATAGATGAGAAATAGAAGATTGGAGTAGATGAGAGAAGAATAGATTAGATAAGATGAGAATAGGAATGAGCAGGGAGAGAATGGTGCTCTTGTTATTGATAATTCTTTTCAGGTTGCAGGTACATTCACTTTCATCTCTTTTTATACAATCATACCAATAATTGTCTTTAACAAACTAACTACTTAACCTAACTGATAACTAACTCAGTTAATTCTCTTCAAAAGTTACAACAGTTTCCCTCCAACTAACCAGTTCACTCTTTTTTATCTGTTTTCTTCCTTCTATGATATGTGACAAAATCAAAGAAAAGTTGAATCTTCCACATATAATGAATGATAGTACTGTTCAATAATTCAGCAATCATATTGAAAGTATCAATACTATAAAATCTCATCATTGCATTTATAAAAAAGGATAAAATGGAAGCCAAGGAACTTTTTAATTCCACATCAAGCATGCAAGTACTTGATTGAGGCTTATTATGGTGTTTCAACTTTCAAAAGCAAGTTGTCTTCAACCATGAGAACGTGATGTGGAACACAAGCAACCTTAAGAAAAAAACAAGCTTACTGATTTAAACTTATGATCAAGCATTAATGCAAGGAACAACAAAGCAATAGGATACCTTATGGCCTTAGGTTAGATTAGAGATAAGAGGCAAGGCGAGGGCCTTTTTGAAGTAAAGTGCCATAGCCTAAATTTATATATAATCATATATATACACACAATTATAGATACATATATATGTATGTACACAATTACACATTCATACTAGTAATTAAAATAAAAATATGCTTCCATAGTGTCCTTTTAGAAGGGAAGATGAGAATGGAAGAAAAAAAAAAGAAGAGGAGAGCAAAGAAAAAGAAAGAAATACTTAAAAGAGGAACCTGCTGCTGCTGTGCCTATGTAGAGCCGGTAAAAAGAGGGAACAAAAAAGAGAAAGGAAGCAGAAAGACGAGGAGAGAAAGAAGGAAGAAAGAGAGAGATATCTGCTGGTTGTTGTTAGGAGAGCAGAAAATACACTTTGGGGCTGGTGGCTGCTATTTGAAACAAATTGGGAAAGGATAGAACCTATGTTTTGCTGTTTAAAGGCATTTAAAAACCAAAAAAATAAAAAAGAAGAAGAAATTAATGTTATTTCAATGAGGCAACACCTCTGGCACCTCAGGGATTAGAGGCATCGCCTCTTTGAAGGGTGCCTCGCCCTAGTCAAGGGAGGCGAGGTGTCACCTTGCCTTGCCTCTCGCCTTTAACAACACTGCCACCATCAATGCATTTTAAAAGAATAAGAAACAGCCCAAGATGTTCATGGAACTACACTAACCAAACACATTTATAAACTCTTTGACCTTTGAAACTCCACAACTGACCAAGCACATAATTCTGAACTCTTTAACCTTTGGAACTACACCCAGAAGCAACCAAAAGCACTGCAGCCATTTTAGTAAAATGATTAATTCATCGTAGCTTTGAGCTTAATTGTCCAAAAGTAAATGCCCTGTTAAACTTTCTCAAATCTTAAAACGCCGGACATCTAGATAAAGAGATCTGCAAAACCAAAACTTTTAGCATCCTAAATGATGATAATTTCACATTGTTGCTAGCAAACTTTTCCATCATGGTAACCATATCCAAAATCCACCACTTCTATTTCTCCAAGTCCCACTAATCAAACTCATAGCTTTCTCTCTTTGGTCAATTGCCTCAACCAACCAATACCTGGATAACTATTTGGTGTGTAAAACTTGATGATCAGCTGGAATTTTGATTTTAACTTGAAAAGAGTTGCAAGGGTGTAACTTACGTACAAGAGGCATAGTCTAAACTGAAAACATAAAAAGCCATAAATTTAGATTATCCAAACCCAAAAATCACCGGAAGTTGCAAGATACAAAAGAAACCAAAGTTTAGGTGGATAATGATTTATATGGGAAAGAGATTGTTGAGAAAAGAATTTGAGCTTTAATCAAAAGTTTCTCCACACCCTTCGCCCTTCTAAGTTCTATTTACGCCTTTTCCACACACCTCTCAACACCATCCTTGAATAATAATAACAATAGTACTTCAAGATTTGAGGAATTGAACGAGCTAGACATGGGTCAGTGTTACAAGAAGTAACAAGACGAGCACACTCGCACAAACACAAGAAGTAACAAGACGAGCACACTCGCACAAACCAGAATGCTGAGCCTAAGGACATTTTCGTCATTTCAGCTTTCAACAGAAAACACGTATCCGTTAGAGCTTTAAACCCGCAAAAACAAAACCCTAAAGTAGAAATTCGCAATCCTCCAACATCATCCGCTCCGTTTTGGTTGTTACACAAACACCAAATGAGACAAAAGGGGAACCAAAATTCAAGGGGAAGAGATTAAGGGTGCTTCTTATTTTTTCCGTTGTAAAAGAAGAGAGCAAATTCGATTAGTTTTCGCCTGTTCTCTCCAAATTATTATACATTTGCACAATTAAAAATAAAAATTCATTTTTCAACGTACCCGGGTTCCCTCTCCATGAGGCAAGTACTTCAACAGAATTTCCCTCATGAACTTCATCTTATCATCTCTACTCACACTAAGCATACTCGGGGGCAAGTAGCGCTCCAACGAGCTAAAAACCGAAGCACTAAAATCCAATTGCAGATCCTCGTAGCTCTCCGGCTTATGATCCTTATTAGGGTTCAGCCTAAGCCTCTGGCTGGGGGTGACTGAAACAGCAAGCGGTGTTGCCTGCTTCCCGGAGTTCCCAGTCGCCACCATACCGTTTCCATCTCCAGCTACCGGAGGCACGTCCCGCCGATCGCCAGACATGATGAAGGTCACAGTATATATGGAAAAGCAAAGGCTATCTTAAAGCATTAGTAGTGGATTGAAATGGCTGAGGATAAAATGGGGATTTCGGGAGAGAATTAGGGTTTCTGGGGTGGAGTAAGAGGTTTTTGCTGTGGAACGTGAAGTGAGGGGTTTGTTGCCCGTTTCAGTTAGGGTTTGGCAAATTTTGGTAGTTTTTGCGCTGCTTTATAGAACCATGACGTTTATACTCGTTCCTTCGGCTCGTGGATGAAACGTTGATTCTTTATTGGACTGTCTTGGAATCCACATTGAATCTGGCCATTGTATTGGAGAGTGTTTGAGGGTTGCGTGTGAGAGTTGTAGGATTTTCTTCTGGTTATACGGTCCAAAACTCTGTATTTTCGTCTATCTATTAAGTAATAATTTGAAATAAATAATTTAAATTTGATTGATTATTATAATATATATATATATATATATAATTTATACTAGTGGATGTACTAATTAAAAATTTTTAAATATAATATTTTTATTCCTCTTTTAAAATATATATTAATTTTAAAATATTATATTTTTCTTTTCTTTTAATAAAAAAATTAAATTTTCTATTTTGTATTATAAAATTTTCATTTTAATATTATAAATAAAATTAATATATTTTCATTAGTAAAGAAATTATAAATTTCTATTGATCATTAAAATTTAGTCAAAATAAATATAAAGAAATTATAAATAACATTTGTTGTTTGTTTTTCTATTGATTTGAGTCTTCATTTGATGTTAAAAGTTTTTAAATTTTAATTTAATTTTAAATTGAATTGGTCAAATACAAACTTTAAAATATTTTCAGAATTAATATTTAAAGTCTTTTTTTACCTTTTATAATTAAAATGGTGAATTTAAATTAAAAAAATTATTATTTTCATTCTTATGTTTTAATGAAGTTCATAAATATGATCTTTATTATATATCGGCTATAAATTATTAGTTATATTGAGCAAATCAATCAAATAAGCCATTTTTAATATTCATAAGGGGGTAATTTATTTTTTAAAAAATCTTATAATTTAAAAAAATCTTATATTTAAAAAAAAATCTTATAATTTAAAAAAAATTGCAATTAAACTATAAACTTTAAAAATTACTAATTAAATCTTATTCTTTTTTTTATATATAAAGTGCAATTGAATCTTATCGCCAATAAAATTATCAGTATACTAAGGGTAATGGCAAGCCATTGACATGTTACATACTATGTAAGTAGAATGAAATCCCCAATTTAACTCTAAATTACCCTTAAATCTACTTAAACCTAGAAACAATCTCAATTTCTTGAAATCAAATAAATTTCTCATTTTTTTTGGTAAAATGCATAAAAGTCTCATGCATCACAGCGTGCACAAGCATAATAGAGTTATGTCTTCTACTAGTGACATATCCCATGCACAAAGTGAAGAATTTAATGAATTGTTTGTTTTGTACAAACTAAGAGTTTGCAAATAGTCGGTTCGGTTTCAAACTGAATCGATTTTGATTAACCAAAGAATCAAATTTTATATTTTCTTCAATCGAACAGAATCGAACTTTCCATAAAAATCGAATAAAATCGAACTAAAATATTTCAGTTTGGTTCGGTTTTTATAGAATTGAACTTTTTTAACCAAATTGAAGTCGCACAATCACAGACAACCTACATTCTCACAAAAGTCCCAAAATCACATAATCATCAAGTTTAAAATTTATAAACTTGAATTAAATCATCAGAATCAAATTGTTAACACAATCACAAACTCATCATAATGAAAAAATTGAATCAAGTCATCAGGAATAAATTGTTAACACAATCTCAAACTTTCCATAGTGACCAAAGGCGACAAGAGGAGCAGTGGTCAAAGGCTCGCAACGAGGGGAGAAGCAATGAGAGGCTCGCGACAAGGGGACCGACGACTAGAGCCTTGAGGCGACTCGACTTTCGACTAGAGGCTCGCGGCAACTTGAGGTGAGCAACGACTAGAGGCAGCGAGAGGAGAGACTAATGGCAGGGGCACAAGGCAGCGAGAGCGAGAGGAGAGACTAGAGATGGACGAGAACTGAGAAGATGGGATTTTTAGATTTTAGGTCTGAAAGTGAAACTCTAAAGTTATATAGCAATTTATGATTCACTGGTTGAACCACTAATTTAGATCTGATCTAGAAATATAGAATTGGGTTTATTAATATTCAGCTAGACTAGATATGTAGATAGGTTGGGTATTAGTTTGATTAGTTCAGTTCTTCGATTTATTAACACAAAATAACCAAACTGAATTGAAAATCGAACATTCTTAAAAAAAATAACTGAACTGATTCGATTCGATTCAATTTTTCAGTTAGAACCAAACAATGCACACCCCTAGCACAAACATAGTGTGAGAGCTTTATTATTTGCCCCCTAGACTATAGGCAATCCAAGGTGTAGGTTCTTTAGGTGTGAATCTTAGGAGGTAAATGAAATTGCTATTTTTCATAAGTTATAGTGGGTTTGCAATAGAATTTTTATTTTGATTTTGATTTGTTAAGAACATGAAATTGACTATTCATTTTTCCAACAGTTTGATCCACCATGCAATAAGAGTGAGAAAAAAACAATGACATTCCTTTTAAGATAAAGAAATGCATTGGAGGATAAATTCAGATAATTAGAGGAGATTAACAAAAATATAGCAAATAAATTGACACTAAGCATTAACAAGTGCAAAATTTTTTAGAATCTAAGCAATAAATTATAATACAAGTTAAAGAGTTATCAATTTCAAATAGTAAATTGGAAAACGAGATTTATGAATTGAAGGAGTTGGATTTTGTTGACCCCATAAGGAGAAAACCTGTTTTGATGATAACAAAACTTAGATGTATTAACAAACTTTCAAGCATTTCATATCACATAGTGAAAGTAAAACAAGAGAAAAAGGAAAGAGCATATCAAGAAGAACAAAGAAACATATAGTCTAAAAGAGGGGCGAGCCAAAGAAAAGTTTAAGAAAAATGAAGAAGAAGAAAAAGCAGAGAAAGAGAAGGCAAATTCGGAGAGTGAAAGAAAAAAGAAAGAAGAAGAGAATGCTAAAGGGAAAGAGAAGCTAGAATAAACAATGCTTGACAAAAATTTAGAAATGATAAAAAATTCCAGAGTACAGCCACTATGGTTATGGAATCCTTGGAGATAGTCATGAGACTATAAACCGAGGCTTTAAAAATGAAGAATGAAGCAAACGAACATCTTCTGGTAAAGATGAGAAAAATTGAGGAAAAGATAAATCAATTGCTTGATGAGAAAACCATTCCAGCACTACAAGAGAAAGAACATGAGGATACTTCTACATCAAATAAAGAAGAAGACTCAAAATTTGATTTAGAAAAAGTATCTCAAAAAGATGAAATTTAGAATGAACCCAAAAATGAAGAAGAACATGAGCTAAATTTTGGGAAGGTAATTGGTTCATCCTCTGAGACCTCTGAAATGCCTACTTCCTCACCACACCATAAAAGGAAATCATCTCAACAGAGCAAAGGGTCTAGAATAGCTGCAGCTGGTGCTAGAAAATCTATAAAATCTTCATCAGTAACTGTTGATGTTACTGAACCAGCACCTATGCCAATTGCTGAATTCTTCAAGCCAGCAAAGCCACCAAAAGCTCCAGTGCCTGCTGCACCACTCATAAGAAGTACAAGACATAGTCTGAAGATGAAATCTATCACACTTGGAGAATCAGGTAGTGCAACAAAGCCCTTTAATCTATGAAGTTGTTTTTCAAATTAGAAATTTTAAGTCTTATGATGTGACTTTTATGAGTTCTTACCCCTAATCCTTTTTTACGATTGACAAAAGGGGGAGAATATGCTCATAACAAGTATTTTATGAATTAGGTTGCTACATTAATGTTATGTATTAGGATGATGAATGTTGTGAACAATTTTCTGTTTAAGTTTATGATATCAACTCAACTCTTATATATGCTAAAGTATTTAAAGTTTGTTGTGTGAGTTTGCTACGAGCTTGTTAAAATGATGAATATAAATTATTGAATCCATAAACAAGCATACTGCAACAATATTAATGATTGTGAACTACAGTTTTGATGATTATGATTTATCACTGCAATGAGAATTGATGATCTATACTTATATATGAATGCCCTAATTGATCATGCTTTTTTATGATTAACATAAAAATTGATTAAGATTACAAGTGAAAAAGGATATGTCCTTCAAGGGGAGTCTAATATCCTAGCACAAACTCAAGGAGAGCATTCTATCCTTTTTGCTTAAATGAGAATTTTATTTTTCAGATTAATGAGTAAATACATATGATAATGCTATATATCTTCTTCTTATAAGCATTGAGTTTTGTCATCATCAAAAAAGGGGAGATTGTTGACCTATAAGGAGAAAACCAGTTTTGATGATAACAAAACTTAGATGTACTAACAAACTTTCAAGTATTTGAGATAAAAACAAGAGAAAAAGGAAACAACATATCAAGAAGAACAAAGCAAGACATTCAATCATAAGTAAAGCAATGCAAGAGAAGTGAGATTTAGTGTAACACCCTTTACCGAGAGTCAAAGAATCTCGATAAGTGGTGTTAACACAATTCAATATAACAATTTATATCAATAAGACGATTAATTATACTAAATTAATATTACATTATTCTAATGTCTCAAAATTTCGGTTACAATTTTTTTTTCTTACTATAAACATTAACTTTACAATACTATAATGTTTCTAGTACATGTCAAAATATTACAAAATTATTTACATACGTTACGATGCTTGCTGTCACGTCTCAGCGGCCTCCATAAATCAAGACCTCCTCCTATGACTGGTACCTGCGTGTGGTAAAAACTAACACGTTGAGCATTTTTGCTCATTGGGTGTAAATAATAATAATAAAATAACATTTAATGTAAATTGATTTCATTTCGATTTATCCGTCGATAATTTATGTACACTATTTCATATATCAAATTATAAGTTCTAATAATATTTTCATATACAATTTATTTCATTTCATATTTATGTCATTTCACAATTATTTCAATTCACATTTAATTCATGTCACATATAATTCATTTCACATTTAATTCATTTTACATTTAGTTCATTTCACATTTAGTTCATTTCACATCTAATTCATTTCATATTTAATTTATTTCACATTTAGTTTATTTTAAATTTAGCTTATTTCACTTTTAGCTTATTTTACATTTAGCTTATTTCACATTTAATTTATTTCACATTTAACTTATTTCAC
>CAOGCB010190752.1:0-11606 GCA_948266635.1 Cnidoscolus chayamansa | reverse complement strand
ATTGATTAACCGGACATTTAGCTTAGATTTGCTTAACTATATGGAATGCATGCATTATATTTCACTCACAGTATATATCAATACTTGAATTGAAAGAGATTGAGTTTGAGAAATGTGTACCTGGTGCAGAAGTTTTCCACTACGGAGCTTCAGCTTGTCGATCAATTAATTAGCTTATGGAATTAATCTTTAGGGTGATCACAAAAGCAGCAAGACTAATGCAAAAATGCAATGCAGAAAGCTGTAAAGAATCGCCAGGAGCGAGGAGGGAGAGTGATGCCGAAAATTCAAAGCGGTGTCCTGAAAACTGAGCTGAAAACTGCCTTTTATAGGCAAAAAAAGGTATTTGTGCAGTTATGACCGCCGTGGGCCGCGCTCATGGCCGCGGTATGGGCCCACGGTCATGGCCGCGGTCATGCCCGCTGCAGAGGCCGCGGTGGGCTGCGGTGGGCTGCGGTCGTGGCCGCGGTGAGGGCCACGGCAACGACCGCAGTGAGTTGCGGTCGTGACCGCGATGAGCTGCGGTTGCGGTTGCTAGAATCTGTCTTTTTTGCTCGATTTTCGTTCCAAGGCTTTTTTTTATGAGTTCCGTTCCTCCGAAAATTATTCCAAAGACACATTTGGGTTCCTCACGACATTCTGGTCGTTTTGAGTACCATATTGATATATTTTCTGAATGATTTTATGTCAGGTGCCGAGCGGGTTGGGCTGTTTTACAGTCCATGAAAATGGGCTTTCTGAACCTCAAAATTTGAGTATTCACAACTGCTCAGATAAAACTCACATTTTGAGAACTTCGCGTACAACTGGTGCTCTCTTAGTGTTTATAGAACCAATCTAAGGTGTTGGGCATGCTCCTCTACATTTCTGGAATACATTAGGATATCATCAATGAAGACTATCACAAAGTCATCTAAAAACTCTATTCACGAGATCCATAAATTCAACTGGGGCATTAGTTAACTCAAACGATATTACAAGGAACTCATAGTGCCCATACCTTGTATAAAATGTAGTCTTGGGTACATCACTCTCTCTAATCCGTAATTAATGATAGCTTGATCTCAAATCTATCTTGGAGAAGCAACTAGCTCCTACCAACTGGTCGAACAAATAATAAATTCTCAGCAATGGGTACTTATTCTTTATAATGACCTTGTTTAACTGTCTGTAATATATACATAGCCTTATAGTTTTGTCTTTCTTTCTTACAAACAGTACAGGTGCATCCCATGGTGATGTACTTGGTCTAATGAAACCTTTATCAATTAACTGTGTAATTGTGTCTTTAACTCTTTCAATTTTGCAGGAGCCATCCTGTAGGGCGGAATAGGAATGGGTCTAACACCTGATAATTATTCTATGTCAAACTCTATCTCTTTGTCAGGTGGCAAACCTACAAGGTCTACAGGGAATACATAGGGAAACTCCCTCACTACTTGCACAGGCTCTAGCTCTATCACATTCTGATCTATTGTCCTAATATAGTCTATATTTCCCTAACCCCCTTTCCTAGGCAATTTCTGTGACTGTATTGAAGATATCAAACTAGGGGGCGTACCTGTGGTGTCCCCGTGAAACGTGACGTATGATACATCCGGTCTTTTTAACCTGGCTACCTTGTTTCTACAGTCCAAGGTAGCATCATGTAGTGATAGCAAGTCTATACCTAGTATGACATCAAAATCTGTCAAATCGAACACCATTAGGTCTGCGGGAAGACATCTACCCTCAATGAAAACTAAACAACATTAACAGCTCATATCTGCCAATGTCAGATCACATCTGGGTCTACTAAACCATAATGGACACTCCATTGAAGCAAAAATCAACCTGATATTGCTCACTACCCTCAGTGAGATAAACGAGTGAGAGGCACCTGTATCTAGCAAAACATGAATATGAGTACAGCCGATCAGAAGTGTACCTGATATCACTATGTTTAAGGTGTTAGCCTCCTACTGTGTCATGGTGAATATCCTAGCTGGTGCCATAGGCCCTCCTAATTGAACCCTTGAAGATCTTGCTCCTTGACCTCTCCCCTAACCTCGCCCCTATGGAACCGCTGTAAAACTCAGTCTAGTAGCTGGTGGAGCTATACTGCCCCGTACTCGTCTATTGTATTTGTACTTGTCTTATCATATTGGGACATTTTCTGGACAAACGACTCTCTTGACCACATTTGTAACATGATGTAGTCCTAAACCTGCATAGGCCCTTATGCGGCTACCCGCATCTAGAAGAAGCGGATTGGCTCGACTCTAAACTTGACCCCTTTCCCATTCTAAACCCTGACTTGATCTTACTCCAGAACTTATTCTTCTTCTTCTTAGAACTTTTATTTTCTCTCTATTCTCCTGGGGTTTCAACTACAAGAGAGGTGAGACTGAGCCTCCCTGCATCTATAGCCCTAGGAACTACTGATGTTCCCTAGTGTGCCGATCGAGGTGATACCACTCCCTTAATAATCGCACTCGCCTCCATCTTTCTGGCAGCATCAACTATGGCATGGAAAATCTCTTTTTGCTACCATGATCAGTGATGAGTACCTACTATTAAGTCTCATGGCGTACCTCCTAGCTTTCTTTTTTTTTTTGTGTTGTATGCCTGACCCACATACTATAGTAAATCGGTGAATCGGTCTGTATACTCATCTATGCTCATCTTATCAGTTTGCCAAAGTTGCTCAAACTCCGACATCTTTAATTCTCTTAAACTATTTGGGAATGCCCACTCTGTAAATTTAGTAGAAAATTGTTCCCAAGTCATCTGCTCTACCTTAGGCTCTATGTAGACTCTGTACCATTCCTTTATCTTTTTGCATTAGAGTATGAATCCAACCATTTGTATCATTCTGCTGTCATCTGCCCCTAGTTCATTTGTTATAATCTTAATTGCCTTGATATACTCAAATGGATTGTCTCCCTTTTTCTACTTGGGAGAATCCAATTTTAGGTAGTCCATCATCTTTGTCTTGCCATAACTCCTCAAAGATGCCTAAGTGGCTATAGCGGTGGGGCATCCACTTCGTTACCTATACCTAGGTTCTCATCTCTTCTTACTGTGTCCTCAGTTGGCAAGTCTCCCATGGACATTTTGGAAGGTTCTGCAACTTCCCTATTTACATCAAAGGGCCTTCATGAGTCCCTTGACGTATCTCCCTATGAGCTCCTTCTTACTCTGTGTGTAACACCTTAATTTAACGACCACCACCACAAACCAACATATATCCTTTTCAATATGTTTTGTCCTCACTCACATACTTTATGGGAGAACTTTTCAGAATATCACACATCCTGTAATTGCTTCAAGCCAAGCACGCTTAACTATGGAGTTCTTATGGAAAGGCTCCTGAAAAGGAAGGTGCACCTTGTTGATATAGCTAGTACCTATCAAATCTCTTAAGTTATTCTTAATTGTATAGTCCCATACCTGAACAATCTCGAAATTGCTTAACTATGCAGCTCCATCCCTACCAGTCTCAGGATCCCTCTTTTTTGGGGTGTGGGATCGATTCATTCATGTATCCCTCCACCTAAAACCCCACCAGCTTCCGCTTGGTTTGTCCTCGAACCACACCGTACTAGGAGAGAAGTTGGGCTCTGATATCAAAAACTATAGCACCCCCTATCCGGACCTATGAAGACTCGAGTAGGATGCGCCACTTAATTGCCTTTATCTATTCTCTATCTTTTTATACGCACTTATCTTGTGCATAATTTTTTTAAATAAATATTTCATTTTTATAACCTATTAACTTAAATAGAAAAAAAAATTTGGCGGAGTTTCTCCTATATATAAGGGCCCTCAAACTTTTACTTTTAGACCTGTTCCAAGATTTTGCAATTTTCATCCCAACACAAGCATCTCATCATATAAAATATGTTTATAGTAATCGAAGTCACAAGACCAAACTATGTATTATCTTATTACTTAATGCTATATGTACATGCCAAAATTTAGTAATTTCACATAGTGTCAAAACTCTTGGTATACCAGCTGATGTGTTCCTTTAGCTGCTACTACTGCTATAGATCATTGGATGAATCTCTTACTACCTTACTGTCTTTTACCTGTGCATGGAAATCATCCAATGCGCTGAGCTATATGCTCAATGGGTATATAAAAAAACAGTATAATGTAGCACAATAATAGGCTTAATTTAACATCTAATAAACTACATCCCAACCATCTTTACATGTTGTGCCTCAAAATTCAACATGTAATCATATAACAATTAAACATGTTTTGCATTTCTCAATTATAAATGCATATGTCACAATAACTATATATAAAACTTTATTTTCTTTTTAGGCCCATGTAACTTATGATAAGCTAGAATACTAGATACGGGGAATATAGGCAACCAAGTACAAGTACTAACAAAAATAAGTATTAGGCGCCTAAACTGTTTGTTTTTATGTGGTGAGGCTCTAAATTATCCAAACCGTTGAGGTACCCATAGTAGCTTCAAGATCAACTGTATTTTACCATTTAAAATATTTTGAATATTTTTCTTACTCTTTTATTTGCCTAACGTACACCTTAATTGTCACATCCTCACTTGGACATGCCTCCCACAGATTGACTAATGACTTCACACTGCGACTTCGAAAAATCACTAATGTAAGGGATTAAATTGGATCGTCGCTCTAAATTTTTTTTAAAACATCATCATTACAAAATCTAATCATTTCACAATACCAAGTTATGAAATAAATCAAGATACAACATATTTATCAGCGTTATCATTTTTCATTCCTACAATCCGTATATATCATTTATACATTTACTGCCTCTACTCTACTGTGATAGTTACAAAATAAAAAGTATACAAAATACAATAGCCTTGGGATACATGTCTAATTACACTTTAACTACCTTTGAAAAACTTTACAAGCTCATTGATCACTTTGCTTCCTTTTACTGCTCTCACATGCGTTCATCATAGATAAAAGCTGATTATGATTACCCAGTAAGTTATGCACACACCACAAATAGCATGCATAGCAACAATATAAGTCATGTGCATCAACAAATAATGATTTCATAACAAATATCATCAAATATAATCATTGCAATCATCTTCTTTAATCATCATCAATGTATAGTATAACTCAATGATGTATATGATATTTCTGAATATGATGTGAATGCATTCATGTTATGCATGTCATGGTTGGGTTCCTTCTCGGTATCACCCACATGTCATGGTTGGGTTTCTTCACGGTATCACCCACCATCCCCCTTTTAACATATCATGGTTGGGTTCCTTCACAGTATCACCCACCATCCTTTTTTTTAACATATTATGGTTGGGTTCCTTCACGGTATTGTGAATACTCGAATTTTAAGGCTCAGAAAGCCTGTTTCCCCAGACTGCAAACAGTCCGGCCAGAGGCCTTTCGAAAAATTTCCCAGAAGTATGCCAATATGGTACTAGAAATGTCCAGAATGTCGCAAGGGACCTGAAAGTGTCCTCGGAATAATTTTTGGAAGTACAGAACTCCCGAAAAAGGAAAAATGGAAAAAAACTGCCGGTATCGACGCCAAAACCGGCGCCCCAAGCCGCCGGAAGCTGGCGCCTGGACCACCGGAAAATCGACGCCCCTACCGCCGAATCCGGCAGCCTCATTTTTTGCCTATAAATAGCAGCCTCCAGCTCCATTCCAACGGACCACTTGTATTGATGAGCTCTCTATTCTCCCTCTTGCTTTAAGCAATTTCTCAATAGTACGAACTGCTTGTGTTGACGAGCGATCTCGTCTCTCCCCTCACTCTTTGCGATTCTCTTTATAGCTTTCTGCATCATCTTTACATTAATTACCTGTGTTTTTATCACTTAAGTAATTCAATCTAGCATTGTTAAAAAGCCAGCAAACTGAAGCTCAGAAGCGGAAGACATCTAAATCAGCTACGCTCGAAACTCTACTCATTTTTAATTTCAGTATTTTTTACATATTTCTCTTTTACTCCAATTCTGAATCAAATTGCTACATAAATGCATTCATTCATTTCATTTGCTTTAATTAAACAAGTTTAAGCCAAATGCCGGGTTAATCAATAATCGAAGTGTTAAGCTTAAATCCGAATTTATTGGCTAAAATATCTAGTTAATCAATAACTACGGCATATCGCCTCTAGTTCGAATAATTTGGCTAAACGTCCAATTAATCAATAATTGTGGCTAAAAAGCTTAAATTCCATCACTTTTTGGCAATAAATTGCCTAAATTACAGTCCAATCAATATTTGGCAAACAAATTGCCCCATTTATTCAATTAACCAATTTTTGGCAAAAAAAATGCACGAAGCATACACACTCATGCATTAAGCATACCCATTCAAAAACCCCTTTTAAAAGGCCCACAAAAAAAATCAATTTGACCTTAAAGGCCCAAAAAGTCTCAATTAGGCCCATAAGGCCCAAAAAACTAATTTGGCCCTAAAGACCCAAAAAATCACAATTTGGCCCTAAAGGCCAAAAATTCACAATTTGGCCCCAAAGGCCCAAAAAAGACCAATTTGGCAACAAATGCCCATAAAATCCCATTTTGGCATCAAATGCCTAAAAAACCCAACTTTGGCACCAAGTGTCCAAACAACCCAATTTTGGTACTAAGTACCCCAAAAATCAAAGCCCTTTAAAAGGCATTTCGAACTACGTTGACTTTGATCTTCCATTCAAACGGAAGTACGTAGGCATGTTTGGGATTTAACCCCAAAAAACAAGTCAAAATCATTGGAATCACCTAAACATTTCATTGGTCCAATTACATCATTTTACCTTGCAAAGTGTTTCCTAAAATGGTTAGTTAATCAGCATGACATGGTCTCGGGACCCACCTCGGGTTCAAAGATTGTACTTTAATCTATTTGGCTAATTAATCTAAAAATTAGGTTAATTAATTGAAATTGGAGTCATAGGATTTTTTCCTAGTTTACCCTAAAAAAATTAAACAAGGTTACTCTAAAAAAATTAAACAAGGTGGCAACTCACATTCACATGCATTTCTACCTTTAGTTCATATTCATTTTTATGCATATATGCACTTCGGGGTAAAGGGTTCACAGTTTGGCGACTCCGCTGGGAATTATCTGTAATCATTTTGCATAAAAGTGGACTACAATTGTTGCATTAACTAATCTACCCTTCTTTAGGGTATTATTTTACCATGCTTTGTTTTGCAGGATACCCTAGCTAAAGTCAGGTGTCTTTTCTTTAAGGACATCTTGACCAAGGAGTTTGAACTAAAAATTAAGAAGAAATAAAATGGAACATATGATGTGCATTTTGGGAATCCTTTTCCCCATTTGAAAAATGAATTTCAAATGAATTTCTTCTCTCTCTGTTTAAACTTCTGAGTCTGGATAACGAGTAGTACTGATCGACAGGTCTTCTTCATTATGTCGACGAACAGCCAAAGTGTCCTCCCTATTATCGAAAACCATCCCTAATCCTTTTGGGGGTGGCCCATGGGTATGCGTACTGTTGGACCCACACAAAACTCCTTGTTTCACATGTGGTTAGGTATATCCATACTCAAGGTTCAAGGGTCCCTTAAATAAGCCTATTCTCTATTTTTCGAGTCATAACCTATAGAACCTTCCCTTTTAGGTTGTATGCACCCAATTATTTGCATCATCCATGAAAAAATTGTTTATGTTATGATAAAGTGCATTCATGCATACATGACATATAACTGGAAAAAAGCATTATAAAAGGGGTTTGGGTCGAAAAAAAGAGAGAGGAGTGTTTAGTCAAGGCTATGCACAAATGGACATGGAGTCTACTTACCCTAAACACCACTACTATGCCCTAATCTTTTTTTCCTATTGCTACACAGGTATCTGTGAATACTCGAATTTTGAGATTCAGAAAGCCTATTTTTTCGGACTGCAAACTGTCCGGCCGAACCGGAGGCCTTCCGAAAATAGGCCAATATGGTACTCAAAACGTTTGGAACGTCGCGAGGGACCCAAAGGTACTCCCGGAATAATTTTTGGAGGTACGAAACTCACGAAAAAGCCTTCAGAATGAAAATCGCCTGGGCAGACAGCTCGCCGGCGGGTGCAAACCACCGTCTACTGCGGGTCCAACCACCCTTCGACGACAGGTGCAACCGCCAGGCACGGCGGGTCCAACCGCCCGTCCACGGCATGCCCAACCGCCGGCCACGGCATGCCCTACCGCCCTTCAACGATGGGTGCAACCGCCGTCTACGATGGGTCCAACCACCCTTCGACGATGGGTCCACCCGCCCTTCCCCGGCGGGCCCAACCGCCGGCCACGGCGGGCCCAACCGCCGGCCACGGCGGGTCCAGCCACCCTCCAGCCGATTTTTTTCTATAAAAGCAGCCCCCGGCCTTCATTTTCATTCGCCGCTTGTGTTGACGAGCTTTCTCTTCTCCCTCCTTACTTTAAGCAATTCTCAATTATTACGAGCTGCTTGTGTTGACGAGCGATCACTCTCCCTCCTTCGCTCCTTGCGATTCTTTTATTGCTTTCCTTTTGCATCATTTAATTTTGCATTATTATTTTGAGTTGTGATCACTTAATTACTTTAATATTAAGTTATTGGAGATCTGACAAGCTGAAGCTCCGAAGTGGAAGACTTCTGAATCAGGTACGCCCTAAAACTCTACTCATTTTTATTTAAGTATCATATGCATACTTATCCTCTACTCCAATGCTAAAACCAATCATTTTGTATCCATATTAAGTTTTAATTAAACAGATCTGAAGCTAAAATGCCCGGTTAATCAATAATCGATGTATTAAAAGCTGAGATCCAAACTCATGGGCCAAGAATGCCTAGTTAATCCATAACTCTGGCATATCACCCCTAGTTCGAAATAAAACGGCTAAAAAGGGTCCAATTAACCAATAATTGTGACCAAAAGCCTAAATTTCATCACTTTTTGGCAATAAATTGCGTAAATTACAGCTCATTTTTATCCAAAATCAGATCTGACCTAAAAGGTCCAACAAAATCAGATTTGGCCCTAAATGCCCAACAAAATCAGATATGGCCTAAAGGCCCAATAAAACCAGATTTGGCCCTAAAGGCCCAAGAAAACCAGATTTGTCCCTAAAGGCCCAAGAAAACCAGATTTGGCCCTAAAGGCCCAAAATTCACAATTAGGCCCTAAATGCCCAAAAAACCAATTTGGCCGTAAAGGCCCCAAAACCCAATTTGGCCCTAAAGACCCAAAAACCCAATTTGGCCCTAAAGACCCAAAAAACCAATCCAATTTGGCCCTAAAGGCCCAAAAATCCAATTTGGCTCTAAAGGCCTAAAAATCCAATTTGGCCCTAAAGGCCCAAAATTCACAATTTGGCCCTAAAGGTCCAAAAAACCAATTTGGCCCTAAAGGCCCAAAATCACATTTAGGCACCAAGTGCCCAAAATCACATTTAGGCACCAAGTGCCCAAAAAACACAATTTAGGCACCAAGTGCCCAAAAAACAAATTTGGTACTAAGTACCCAAAATTAAAGCCCTTTTAAAAAGGCAATTCCGAACTATGTTGACTTTGATCCCTTATTCAAATAAAGGGTACGTAGGCATATTTGGAAATAAACCCCAAATAACAAGTCACAATTTTTCAAAATAATCAAAATTGCTAAAAGCATCAAATTCATCAAAAATCAATCATACACTTTTCCCTGCATTTCGGCTACATTTAAAATGGTTAGTTAATCTGCATGACATGGTCTCGGGATCCATCTCGGGTTCATAGATTATGCCTTAATCTATTGGGCTAATTAATCTAAAAATTAGGTTAATTAATTAAAAGGAGTCACATAGGGTTTTTCCTAGTTTACCCTAAAGAATTAAACAAGGTGGCGACTCACACTCACGTGCGTTCATCCCTATTACATTGCACTTGCATACACATGCATTCCGCATTCTTCGGGGAGGGTTCACAGTATCTATCTCAAGACCTCCAGTTCCCGAAACACCAACCCAACTTTCACCTACAAGTCCAACTACCCCAACTGCACCAATGGCATCACTTTCTGACATCCAGAATCTCATTGAACAATTGGAAGTTAGGATGGAAGCTAGAATGAATGAGGCATTGGCTGCCCAAAGTGTCACAACCCCTACGACATGCCTCCCACAGAATGAACAGTGATTTCCTACATCTCTACGGTGAAACCACTACCCATCCTGTAAGGGATAATTTAAGACACAATTACTCAAAACCTGTATAAATTTTTCTCATTCTCAATCTCTTTTTCAAACTTATTTAAAACCAACAACAATTCCAAATCCAGTATCTACCGACATTTCAGTCACTCATTGCTACAGCAACTAAGGTAGAAGACCTAATTCAAATGGGGACACTGAAAGAGGACTCAGGAACCTCAAAGTATAAGAAGCCTAGCCAAGCTAGCAAGGTGCACGAAGTGGCCAGTATAACCCCCACGAATCCTTTACGTGTGGAAAATATGAGGAATGGGAACGGTCAGTCAAGAAGAACCTATACTAACCTCGGTATGACAATCCTTTTGGTATTCCGTGAAGCTGTCAAAGCTAACTACCTTAAGCCCTTGGAAGCAAGGCCACCACCCAACCCACTACCATGGAATTACATGGCTAATGAGTACTGTGAATACCATTAGGGTAATGGGCACAAGACAGAAGCCTGTTGGACACTCAAGAACCGCATCTAGGATTTGGTGGATAACAGTTCAATCATTCCTAGAAGTAAACCGAACATTAGCACTAACCCTTTGCCAAATCATAGGGTGAATGCTATTATTGATGATCAGGAATCAGTTGATCCTTTCGAACTATTCCTACAAATGAATGATATTTGTGTCATGGACTTAAATGACTTATCAGAAGAAGTTGAAGCGATAACCAAGAGTGGGAGACAATATGAGCCCATAATACTGGACAAGGTCCAAAGGAAACCTTATCCAAAAGAAACCGAGCCAAAGGAGGACCCGGTACTCTCGCAGCTGAAAAAGACATAAGCAAGGGTATCCATATGGGAACTTCTAGCATCATCTTTTTCTCATCGCCAAGCTCTTTGCAAGGCTTTGAGTCAGTTAGAAACTTATGTGGAAATTAGCCCTGAAGTGCTGGTATCCACCCTCACACAGTCAACAAAAATACAGAATATTGGGTTTTCCGATGATGATTTACCGAAGGAAGGAGGTAGTCACAATAATGCCCTTTATGTAACAATTCAAACCACGGACAAGACTGTGCCTATGGTCCTTATTGATAATGGGTCAGCACTAAACGTTTGCCCATTGAGGGTAGCTAGCTGTCTCGAATTAGAAGAAAAAGATTTCAGTCCGTCGGATCAGATAGTTAAAGCATACGACATCACCTAGAGAGAAGTATTGGGGGTTGTCACATTGAAATTGACAATTGGGCCAACCTTGATAGAGGTACCATTTCACGTGATTGACGTACCTACTACCTTCAACCTGCTTCTGGGACGACCATGGATACACCAGACCAAAGCAGTACCTTCCTCCTTGCATCAGAAGGTCAAATTCCCTTATGAGGGTAAGATTATGACAATACAAGGAGACGACTATAGTCAGCTGAAAAAGCCCAAGGGTCAGCCTCTCTTTGAGGTC
>CAOGCB010190430.1:0-12783 GCA_948266635.1 Cnidoscolus chayamansa | reverse complement strand
GGGCCAACCAATATACGAATGAAATGCATGAGACCACCCGGCCCACCGGTCGGATGTTACAATTTTGGCCATCCTAAGCAACTTTCAGTCTTCATGCTATTTTTGAGCCACCTTCTCAAGAAACATTGCAGTCACCTTCATATGTACCACTAAGGCACCATTTTTTACTGTCTCCAGTCGAATTTGCCAATAAGCTTGTAAAACTCAATGACTATTAGCCTTTGTACTGCAGTGATGTGAGATAAGCTACTCCATGATTTTTTACTATGGACATCAGTAACTACACTTTCTTTGCTTGGATGACACTATATTTTGCAATCATGATCATTAAGTAGCTCTACCCATCGTCTCTATCTTAGATTTAGCTCCTTTTGCGTTAGAATATACTGGAGACTCTTGTGATATGTAAAAATCTCATATCTGACCCTATATAAATAGTGTCTCCATATCTTTAATGCAAATATCACTTAAGCCATCTCCAAATCATGAATTAGGTAGTTTTTCTCATGCTTCTTTAATTGTCTCAATGCATACGACATGACTCTATTATTCTACATTAGAACACAATAATCCCACTCTAGATGGCTCACAATATATGGTGAAATATTCTCCTGTCTTTTACAAGGCTAACATTAGTGTTGTGGTCAATTTTCTATTTAATTTTTGAAAACTCTCCTCACATGCATCAAACCAAATAAACCTCTTGTTCTTCTGTGTCAATCATGTTATTAGAGCAGCTATTTTGGAGAAATCTCGTATGAATCTCCTATAATATCTAGTTAAACCTTGTAAACTCTTGATCTCTATAATCGTAGTGAGTGTAGGCCAATCTGCTACCACTTCTACTTTCTTAGCGTCCACCTTGATGCCATGTTCTAACACCATGCAGCCCAAGAAAGATATGTAGCTCAACCAAAACTCACACTTCGAGAACTTCGTGTACAATTGATGCTCTCTCAATGTCTGTAGAACCAGTATGAGGTGTTGTGCATGCTCCTCTGCATTTCTGGAATACACTAGGATATATTCTATGAAGACTATCATAAAGTGATCAAGGAACGATCTAAAAAATCTTTTCATGAGATCCATGGAAGTAGTAGGTTCATTTGTTAACCCAAACGACATTACAATGAACTTGTAGTGCCTATACCTTATTCGGAATATTGTCTTAGATACATCACTCTCCTTAATCCGTAATTGATGATCAATTGATCTCAAGTCTATCTCGGAGAAGTAACTAGCTCCTACCAACTCATCGAACAAATCATCAATTATTGGCAATGGGTGCTTGTTTTTCATGGTGACCTTGTAATGTAACCTATAAATAGTTTTATGGTGTCTTTCTTTCTTACAAACAGTACAGGTGCATCCCATGTTGATGTACTCAGTATGATGAAACCCTTTTTAATTAATTCTTCTAACTATGGTTTGAGCTCCTTTAATTTTATAGGGGCCATCCTCTAAGGCGGGATAGAAATAGGTCTAACACCCGATAATAATTCTATCTCAAACTCTATCTCACTGTCACGTGGCAAACCTGTAAGGTCTATAGGGAATACATAAAGGAACTCCCTCAATACTTGCATTGAATTTGGTTCCCTCGCATTCTTATTCATTATCCTAACATAGGCTATAAATCCTTGGCACCCTTTCCTCAGGAATATATGGGCCTGTATAGAAGATATCAAACCAGTGGGCATGATTGCAGTGTCACCTTGAAATGTGATGTATGACCTGTCTTGCCTATGAACCTAACTACCTTGTTCCTCAAGTCCAAGGTAGCATCATGTAGATATAGCCAATCCATACCTTGTATGACATTGAAATCTATCAAATCGAACACCACTAGGTCTTCTAGAAGGCACCCACCCTCAATAAATATTGGACTACAATGATAGCTCATCCCTGCCAATGTTGAATCACACTTGGGTCCACTAATTTGTAATAGAAAGTCTATTGGAGCAGTAATGAACTTGATATTACTCGCTGCCCTCAGTGATATAAATGAGTGAGAGACATCTGAATCTTGCAAAATATGCATATGTGAACTATTGATCAGAAGTGTACCTAATACCATAGTGTTGGAGGTGTTAGCCTTCTGCTGTGTTATGGTGAATATCCTAGCTGGTGCCATTAGGCCTCCTAAATAAACCCTTGAGGATACTACTCCTCAATCTCTCCCTTAAACTCGACCTTGTGGAGCTACTGTAGAACTCAACCTATCAGCTGGTTGAGCTACACTACCTGTCTTCATATGTTGTGTCTGTGCCTACTTAGTCATGTTGGGACACCCTCTAGAGAAGGCCTTCTTGACCACACCTATAACATGTTGTAGTCCCAAACCTACACGAGCCCTTATGCAACTTCCCACATCTAGCACAAGTGGATCGGCTCAACTCTGAACTCAACCTCTTTCCTATACTGAGCCCTGACTTAATTTTACTATAGAACTTGTTCTTCTTCTTCTTCTTGGAGCTCTTCTTCTCTTTCTATTCTCCTAGAGTTGTAACTATAAGAGAGGTTAGACTAAGCCTCCATGCATCTGTAGCCATAGGAATTGTAGATGGTCCCTAGCTTGTTGATCGAGGTGATACCATTCCCCCGATAATCAGACTCTCCTCCATCTTCCTAGATGCATCTACTATGGCATGAAAACTCTCTCTCTCTCTCTCTCTGCCGCCATAATAAGTGATGAGTACATTGCATTTCAAACTAATGGCATACCCTCTTACTTTCTTTCGTGTATCGTATGCATGTCCCATATACTGCAGATGATTAGTGAACCAGTCTATGTACTCATCTACACTCATCTCATCTGTTTGACGATGTTGCTCAAACTCCAGCATCTTCAATTCTCTTTAACTATTTGGGAATGCCCACTTCATAAACTCTATAGAAAATTATTCTTATGTCATCTTCTCTACCTTGGGCTTTATGTAGACTCTGTACCACTCTTTTGCATTTTTGCATTAGAGTGTGAATCCAATCATCTAAATTGCTCTACTATCATTTACCTCCAATTCATCTGTAATAATTTTGACTAACTTTATGTACTCAAATGAATCATCTCATTCTTTGTACTTAGGAGCATCCAACTTTAGTTAGTCTATCATCTTTGTCTTGCCACTACTCCCCGAAGATGCCCTGGATGGCTAAGGTGATGGGACAACAGGTTTTGTAATGGATAGCGTTGGGTTTTCTGGTACTACCCCTGAGTAGCCATAATATGGTGGGTACATTTCGTATGGATAAGGCATATGTAATATAGGTAGCTCTTTTGCCTTGTGGTGTCACTACCAAGGTAACCATAACCACTCCCTTATCTGTAGTTATGTGGTAGAGGTGCAAACTTGTAAGCTGATGCATCGCCTTAACAACTGGTATACCCTTCCACTCCTTCTCCAACACCCATACTTAGGTTTTCATCTCTCTTTCCTACATCCTCAGTGTGGACACACTGATTTGTCTAGCGTCCTAATAAACAACATGAGCAAGCAGTAGGCCCAAGAGAAACCTCAAAGGAAATTTAGATCTAGACCGAATCGAAGGCTAATAACGGGCCTAAGGGCAAAACTGTCAGCCGGCACCAAGCCACGACCCGCGGTGAGATATCGCATCTTGCCACCTCAAAGTGAGACATGTCTCTTGGTGCTATCCTATACTGCAATATAGGGGACAGACCCCCTAGACACCACCGACTGGACCATTCCATTCTCATGATGGCTGACAAACCCTAGCCGCCATAGACAAAAATTTGCCTTCGATCTTAGCCCTTCAAGTCTCATCAGGATTAGATCAATGATATAGCAGGATGCTGGCGTGTCTCGTGCCATGTGCTCATTTAGAGCTTTCATGCCCACACAAGAAAGTCCAGATTCATTGTGCAATGGGTGTTGTTTTATTCAATCCTCCTTTAATCTCGGTCGTTGGATTGGGACAGTCACTTTGCATTAAGCAAAATCTCGTTTACGCCACAACCTTTTTTTACCTCGACCGACCCATTAAATGTGGTTGAGCCGACTATCGCATTCAATGCTCTGCATATCTTTAAACCTGGGCCATTAGATGGCTCCTTCAAAAGGAAACTGTCCAGATGAGAGGGGAAAAACCCTATCAATACCCCACTCCATACCATTGTAGAGAGATTTTTTTTAGTACGAAGAACAACGAAGAAAAACAAGAAAAACAAGGAGGTGAAGAAGAACAACGAGGAAAAGAAGGTAAAGAGGGAAGATGAAAACAAGAACTTGGGAAGAAAGAAGAGTATGCTTCTTAGAAGAGCATAAAGATTTTTCCACTAAGGCCCAAGGAATATCTACTATGCAAGGGCTCTCTACTAGGTAGGAAGACTCCTCTCCCAACTTTTCTTGGAAGCTTCATAGCTCAAGAGACTCACATCTAGACAAAAGATTCTCTCTTCTCTCAAACCCTCTAGGTAAGTTCTAACATCATGCATATACATCAAAAAATGGCATCCATGTTTTCTTTAAAGAACGATTGAGTTTTACTAGGATTTCAACTTGTGGTTTAAACAAAATCCCTTTTGAGTTTATCTTTCAAAAAAAAACAAAATCTAGAGTTTCCTACTTGGTGGATTCACCCCTTTCCAAAATAAATTTTAAGAATTTTAAAATGTAGATGGTATATAGTCTCACATCCCATTGAGAATGGAATTGTTCATCATTGAGTCTATCTCATCCTCATACATAGGAAAATTGAAAGATCCAATGACCGAACAAGGGGAGGATCGACATATTGATCTAAGGATTGTCACTGTTGGTATGATCACAAGAAGCATCACTAAGAAGATGCCTACCCTTCGGTGACGAGGTGGGGTGCCTAACACCTTCTCGACAAGTACAAAGAACTCCAGACCAAAGATCTCTCGATATTCACCAGTGTCTTATTCCATGGCGTACAACAATTTCTTCTGGTTTCAAAATCAGGGTGGCGACTCCTAATCTCACATCCTCCGGCATGATGGTGTCGCGCAGATGGATGGGCCCGTCATGACACTCAACTAGCAAGTCTTCCATGGACATCCTAGAAGGCTATGCTACTTGCCTGTTTACATCAAAGGACCTTCGTGATTCCCATAGCATATCTCCCTATGAGCTCCTTCTTACTTTGCACTTCATTGTGGAGGTATTAGGGAGATCCTCTAATCCCTAATGTTCAGGAGGTACTCTTGATGGACGAGTTGATCATCTTGATCCACTCATATTCACTTTTGTTACGAAGAGAAAACATGGAACATCATTAACATAACATTTAGTTAACGTATCACCTCATGAACTCACATAACATTTCACATAAACATTCATTCATATGCATAGTACGCACGTGATCATATACGTAGCATATTCATCATCATAGCCATGACATTTAACATTGGCTCCTTAATGGACATGTACTCCCTATGAAGTTTTCCCTATGCCATTTTATAACACTTTATATGCATTTTTATGTCCAATCTTATGAACCTAATGTTCTAATACCAAGTATGTAAGAGCCTGCCTTATTGGACTACTATCGATCTTAGAATCCCGACCACCTGAAGGTGATCGAAATCCTAACAAGCCTTAAACATTACACGACATTACATTTTTGTTCCATTAACATTACTTTGAACATAAACATAAACATTTACCTTTTAAACATTAACATTTCATTCTCATGCATTTTATGGATTAAGGTACCATAACATAAGGAATAATCAAATTCCTAATACATGTTTCATACATATACATGTACATGTCATCATAATAAATATAACTTAAGCATGAAAATCCAAATGTAAGTATCATTTACACGTGAGATTATAACACATAACTTTAAACATGATTCTTAACATTTAATATTTTTCCTAAGGGCATAGCATAGACATAATTTCATAGAGACACATTCAGTCTACCTTGCATTTTCCAATATGACCTGCATACCGGTGAAAAATAGGAATGAAAATTGAGGATGAGATGAGAGAATATAAAATGGTAAGCTATTTGAATAGCTTAGTGAGTAGAAAACATATTATGTAAAATAAACCTTTCATGCATATGTAATGCAACACCTTCAAACATTTCACTTAGGTAATATTGTCACCAAGATCCCTAAGTAGTTCCAGTTGACTAAGCCATCTTTTCAGAACTATCTAAAACATTAATATGCACCAAAAAGCTCATTTTGGCCATCTTGGACTTACCATATACGTAAACATAACATAAATATCCTTTGGAACATCCCAATCTCCATCTATGTTTCTTTCATGGGACATTCATGGTACATCTCGACGGACATGCCGAACGAATTTACAAAAAACATATAAGAGGGACATTCCTAAGGATATAATTTGTGGGTCATAAAACATTATCATATTGGATTGAGGGTTGTCCAATATTTGCTTCCACATATCATGTAATCAATGCAATGCAACATATCTTGTGTTCTAATGCAAATATCCTGTAATAATTGTGATGTATGAACATGTCGTAAACATATCATTTTCTATATCATAAAGCATTTAGTTCATATCCAGTCACCTAAAAAGTTAGACATGTTTAACGAATCTCTAATTCATCACTGATGTCCCTATGTCCAGAGGTCTGATCCTATATTTCAGACTTCAAATTAAAGACTAAACATAGACCTTAAACAAACTTTAAAATAATCCACATAAACCCCCAATTATCATAGCAAAACATAGCATAAAATAGTCATTGCAACTTAGAGATAAGTTGCTGGACATATGACTTTCAGCAGCAGGTTCAACAACTGAAAGTCATTTTTATAAAGACAAAAGACTTTTTTAGTAGTAGGCTTTGGCTGTCACAAGTCCCCTATGCCCCAATTTCAGTGTTTGAAGTCCACCTTCGACGGCCAAAACTGAGTTTCAGTCGTGCCTTGGTGCACTGCTTCCAGTTTTGGTAAACTAACTCCCTTTAGGCCTCCGAACTGAGGTTTTGGCATGCCAAACATGCAATTACCATTCTTTACACTTATAAAAGTTCCTCATCTACTCCTCAACTTCAATCAATTCAAATTTCACTTATGGTTCAACATGCAACTCGACTTTAATTCAATTCGTGCATTTCTCACATCACCTTTACTATTCAACCTATTATCTCATTTTCCAATTATATGAAACCCTACATTCCATCCTAACAGTGCATTTAACATCTAACCTAACTCATTTTTAACATGCATTTCATCCTTTAAACTCATTTCACATTCAAATTAACCTATTTTAGCATTTTATCCTAAAACCTTACTATTTCCATTTGCATGTCATATTTTCTTTATCAGTTCATTATTTATAACATCAAACTAACCTAGATTAGAACTTTTGAGCTTGCTAGAACTCGAATCCAATAGCTTCCTTAGCTTTTCTTGTTTCCTTTCCTTTCAAATGTTCCTTCTACACTTTCCTTAACTTCAATGCTTTAGTTTTCTTTCATTAATCTTTGGCTTGTTTTAATTTCCTAAAGTTTTAAAATTTAAACTTTCTGTGAGGTGGAGAGAAATTTACAGAGTCTGAGACATTGCCAAAATCTCATTTTGGCTAGCTACCTCGACTATTTATAGTGAAGGTGACCAACTAGTTTCAGAGACTAAACTTATAAGTTCGGCGACTGAATCTAGTCTTCCAAGCTTACCCTAGCCAAACTTCATCTCTAGTCCTCCAACTTTTCTAACTTTGCATTCTAGTCCTTGAACTCTTTTAACTTGATATTTTGATCCCTAATCACTATTCTAGCTCAATTTTTTAATAGTCCATGAATATTTTGATCGAAAATTCTGATCCAACGTCAAAAAAGTGTCAAGTGTTATAGGAAATGCATGTTTCTCAATGACGCATAATGACACATAAAAGACTATAAATGATAACATTGGCCCTAGTGTTCTTTAGTGAGTATCGTAGTTACCATAAGGGTATGACCCATAGTTCTTAACAATATTGAACCATACAACTGAATTTAGGCCTACTATAGGTACCTCATTGATTTGGCTAGTTTAGAGCCTTAAAACACATAGAAAGACATTTTAAGTGTCTTGTGCTTGTTATTGATAACACTTGTACTTGGTTGCTTACATTCTCTATATCTTGCATTCAAGCCTAACATAAGTTACATGGGCCTAAAAAATTACCATTAACACACATTTCATTATTGTACATAGATGAAATCAAAGATACAAAAAGGTTTACCTACAACTAAAATAAAGATTCACATGCAGTTATTGTTACACATGCATTGGAGATTGCAGCATGTGAAATATATTTGCATGTTATATGGTTATATGTTAAATTTTATAGCACAATATGATAGAGATCAGAAGATGTCCAACGGTCAGGAGACATCCAATGATGCTTTATAAGGAATCAGGGGTCCTATGACGCGTTCACGGACCAAGCGGGTGGAAGAGGCATTGCAAGGTTTGATTAGGGAACTTAAAGAGCAAGATGTGATTCAACACAACTCTAAAACAAGTCCTAAACCATGAATGTTATATATCAAAGTGGGGATGAAGCAGGAGACATCAGCATTGGATCGACGACGTCAAACGAGGGAAGGCCGCCAATAACCCATATAGGTCGCTGGCCTTCCTTTTGGCCTTTTAGCCATCCATCGCATGAAAGTAGCCATTTATCACATCAAGGCCGCCAACCTTGAAAGGAAGGTTGCTAGCCTTATTTCTACACTACCAACCTTCTTGCAAGTCTTTATTTGTTTTCGCATTTCTTTATCATTTTCGCTTTCTAGGCCGGCCATATATGTATTTAGGCCACCAGCCTATGCAATAGGATGATAGGCTGTCTATAAATACTTGTTTTAATAGCTGAAACTCAATTAGGCTTAATTTTTATGATGTTTCATTGAGAGAACTCTCTCTTCCTTTGGTTCTTGCGAATAGAACTACCTTTTGATTTCTTTATCTAATACTTGGAGAGATCGATCTTGATAACTGAGGTTCTAATTGACAGGTTTGATTAGGATCAAGTTACATGCTATCATTCGATTCAATTTTGATTCTAGGGTTTGGAACCTCTATTGATCTTAGGGTCTTAGATCTTTATCTAGGATTCGCGTCATTTGGTATCAGAGCTCATGGTTCGTTGAATAGGGTAAAATCTATCCTTGTTCATATTTTTGTTTATCGTTTGCTTTCATATTTCATCTTCTTTACCTTGTCATTTGATTCCATTATTTAGTTGGTATCAAAAGAGTTTTGATTTTCCCAACTACATTCTTATTCGGCTAATAGATATTAGCTTGCCTTAATTTTGTTTGAGTTTTAAATTCTCCGAATTGAAAAAAAATTCCAGGCATGAGAATTCAGTGAAACCTTTGTTAGTGCTCAAAAAAAAAGAGGAAAAGAAAAACTCATATAAAAAACTTAGTTGATAAAAAAAAAAGAAAAGAAGCAAATTCATTGATAAAAAAAAATCAATTGATTTTCGTTGATAAGAGGTTGCTGAATATGAATTGAGTTTTCCATTGATATTTTCGTTTGTTTGTTTATTCGTTTGCGTTCATTGTCTTTTCCGTTACGTTTGTTCATCGTCCGTTCAGAGTCCTTTATCTTGTAGTTTCTAATTGTCGTTAGAATTCTGAGTTGTTACTTTGGTTTATCTTAGTGGTTTACTTGAAGGAATTTCAGTGAGTTAGTTCTAAAACAAGAACTTGCAAAGGAAAGTTTAGTGGTGAGATTATTATTGAGAGAAAATTCAAAATTGTGTGAAATACGAGAGAAATTTCATTTGGGAGTGAAAACAGGTGAGGGAGTGGTTTTTGAGGCCTTTTTCTTTATTGTTATTACTAACGTTCTTTGTTGCAGTAACATGTCTGATCATAGTTCATGTGACAGAGAAAAGGGAGTAGGTGACAATAAATTGATGTTTGATACATTGTTAGGTGAGATGACATTTCGAGGATGGGGGGAATGATAAAGATCAGGAGACGTCCAGCGGTCAAGAGACATCCAATAATCCTTTACAAGGTATTGGGGGTCCTATGACACATTCACAGACCAAGCGGGTGGAAAAGGTATTGTAAGGTTTGATTATGGAACTTCAAGAGCAAGAGGTGATTCAACATAACTCTAACACAAGTCCTAAACCCATGAATGTCATATATCAAAGTGGGGATAAAGCGGGAGACATTAGCATTAGATTGACGACGTCAAACGAGGGAAGGCTGCCAATCACCCATATAGGCCACCAGCCTTCTTGCCGGCCTTCTGGCCATCCATCGCATGAATGCAGCCATTTATAGCATCAAGGCCGACAGCCATGAAAGGAAGGCTGCTGACCTTATTTCTACACCGTTGACCTTCTTGCTAGCCTTTATTTGTTTTCACATTTCTTCATCATTTTCACTATCTAGGCCGGCCATATATGTATTTAGGCCACTAGTAGTAGGCAATCTAGTAGTACTCCCTGCTCGAGTCTTCATGAGTTTGGGTAGGGGTGCTATATGATAAAACTTAATGACTTCAAAGAAATAAAGCTTTACATAAAACTAAAATGTATATAATCAGATGTATAAAGGAGAAAGATTGCTCTCCTTATATGTAGAAATATAACTTGCCCTATATGTAATACATCCATAGATTTTAGGAAACATAAATAAATCAACTAATCAATTGTATCACACATTCACAACATAATATATCAAAGAATTTTCAAATAAATTCATTCATATTTAGAAGGGGTTGGAATGTCAACATGATCAACAAAAGCTAACATAATCAAAGCAAAACAAAAATTAGAAAAGGCAACAAATAAGAGCAACTAACATAATTAGAGCAAAGAGTAGATTCAAACAGAAAATAAACATGTAAAAAATACTCTTGATTATTTTTGTCGACATAAAAAAAGGAAACAAGAGTAAAACATCCATAATATAAACATATTCAAAAAATTTAAGATAAAAGCAAGTTTATGACTTAAGACATTTCTGCAAATCCATTCGATTTTCTTTTTTATTTTCCTTTTAAGTTTGGCTACATCGGTTTTCATCTACTCCTCCTAAGAGTTTCATAGGTTTAGGTGCCTTGGAATGTAGAGGTGGTGCATGTGGTGGAATAATAGGAAAATCAGAAAACACATTCTTTCTAGCAACACTCTTTAAACGTCCTTGGTGTCTCGGTAAGGTAGGGACATATAGGTTTAGTTGGTTGAGAGTCATATTGTTATTCAGATTCTGGTTTACTAATCTTAGGCGAAGGGTCTTTTGGAGAAAGTTGTCCCATTTTAGTATATTCAGGTGAAGCAATTTCGAATGCATTGAAATAAGAAGATGGTTTGGATATGAGATGGTTGTTGAATATTATTACTTTTATATCCTTTTCCTTCTCCTTCATCTGCAGACTATCCTCGACATCTTTTCCTTTCTTTAAACCCCTCCAATGAGCATCATCAACAAGTTTTGAACTTCCTACACCAGCTACCCCCTGAAAATCAAAAGAATCTTATTCAAAACCCTAATTTCCAAATTAGTTTAAGATAAAATATCAAAAATGCTAACGCTTTCAAATTTATTAATAATAAGGAAAGCAATATTATCATTTAATTATGTTCAAAATATTCATATTACATCGAGGCTCTAGGCCTAACTTAGTGTCATATAAAGTGATATTCATGTTGGAATAACAGTTGTGATATTAGTGATGTGGATATGCTCAGTTTCTAATTATAAAACTTGAATTACACTATTTGTAAATGTGTTATATATATATTTATATACCTATACAACATAAGCTTAGAATATTGATATTTATTATGCGTAGGTAAAAGATAATAAATAGATAAGAGAGTCTTCTAGAAATTCACATCAGTAATTAAAAAATTTATTATAACTAGTTTGTCACGTGAGTTTTGATATTTATAGATATATTTTATATATTTTAACATGTATGTAAAGTCCGTAAAAAAATATGATACAATATAAAAGAGAATTTTGTATAATGATTATGTGAGAATATCGAGTTCCATAAAATGATGGTAAATTGACATATGTATATAGAGTCTAAATATTGTTGATTTTCCATTTTGTAGAACATATAAATTTATGATCAAATGTTCAGAGGAAAAAGATAAAAAGTATACATAAAATTGGTTTTATAATATGGTTTTTACATGCACAACAATAATTAAAAATATTAATATAATCAGCCGATAGCATATTTTATTAAAAATATTGATATAATCAGCCAATAGCGTAATTTTCTTAATATTTTGTATATTATATTATAAATTCTAATATATTTAAATTTGAATTCAAATATTATAAAAATACAGTCTATATAAATAAAATATAATTCTAATGTATATTTGAATATATTAAATTAAATAGTTAATTGTCAATATAATTGAATTATAATCTAAGGAATTATATATATATATATATATATATATTGAAATAATTCCTAGTATTAAAAATAATAAAAATATATATAAGTAGATAAAATAAATTAAATGTGCAACAGACATTTGATAAAATAAAAAATATATATATAATTATCTAGAAGAAGCTTTAGCAAGCAAATAATATCTCCCTCAACACACCAAAAACACTCAATTCTCTGGTTCTTCCACATTTTTCCCATCTAAAAGGTTAAAAAATATATATATATAGAAGATATCTACTCATCTTTTATTTGCTCTTTTTATGAGATTTTTAATTGGGTCATTATAACAATCTCCATGTTTGTCCATGAAGATAGCTAATGGGAAACTCATGTCATTGAAAATTCTCCAACTTGGATGGCATTATCTAGATTTGA
>CAOGCB010190420.1:0-16208 GCA_948266635.1 Cnidoscolus chayamansa | reverse complement strand
AAATATATTTATATATCTCTCTCTCTCTCTCTCTCTCTCTCTCTCTCTCTCTCTCTCTCTCTCTCTCTCTCTCTCTCTCTCTCTCTCTCTCTCTCTCTCTCTCTCTCTCTCTCTCTCTCTCTCTCTCTCTCTCTCTCTCTCAAAATGGAAAATACTATTTTATGTAAAATTATATCTAATTTCTATAATATATTTTTTAATATTTTTAACTTTCAAATTGTATTGAAATTTTAACGTCCATACAACAACAATAACAAAGTTTTAATATTAAATAAATTGAAATTTTTTTAGAATTATTTAAAATTTAATTAGATAAAAGTTTAATAAAAATTGAATAAAAACTCGATTTATTTATTAAATAATTAAAAATAAAATTTATTGATATTCAGTTCGAATTCGAATTTGAATTGAATTAATATATCACTTGACTTAAGCATTTTCAAAATAAGTAAATTGGATGATTAACACTAAAATATATATGAGATAAATATATTTATAATTAGTAATGTGTAAATAGATATCCTTTCGAATTATATAAATATATATAATAATAAAAATAATATACTAAGCTAATTTATACAGCACATTATTTATAAGAATACGATAATATAATTAGAGCAGTAAGATTTATAAAAAGAACTATTTTTTTTATTTCATAATTATTTAAAAAATGTAAATGATTTTGTAAAATTTCAACTTTTAACATAAAAGTTAAAAAGATTTATTATATATAAAATATAAATACGTTAATTTTAAAATAAAAATTAAATTAATTTTTTTTCTGAAAATAAAAGAAATGTATATATTTTAACTCTAAATTCAAACCAGAGCGCGATCGGTCTGAGCGGAGGTACTCCGTCTTAATGAGAAATTGCCCGCGAAATCTGGAGCAACAGACAAAACATTGAAAGAAAGAAAAAGGAAAAAAATTGACAGAGTCTTGAAATTAGCAGTGAAAATAGGATCCTAATGAAGCGGAACCTCAAGTTGATACATTGCATATGGCATCATGTCTCTCTGTCTTTCTTTCTCTTTGTTGTTATTAATTTCTTCTGTCTGGGGGATTTACAGCTTCTGCTGGTGGGGTTGTTGTCTCACAGATAGAGGAGAAGGCAATGGGGGAAATCCAAATTTTCTGACTTGGGTTTATTTCTATTTTGCTTGGATTTCCCCCAACTTCTTCCTTCTCAGGTTCTTTCCTCATTTCTGTTGTTTTCTTTCTTTTTTAATTTTGATTTGGAGATGTTGTCCTTTCATTTCAATCATTGTTCTGTTATGACTTATTTGTGTCTGCATAAGTTTCTTCTTTTGTTTCCTGCTGTAGATTATTTGCAATTTTCTTCTACATCACTGTACATTTCACAATTTGAATTCTTTTTCTGGTTGATATATCTGATACTCAAATGGGTCCTTTTTTTTTTTTTTTCCATAGCAATATGTCAAGACATAAGAGTTTAACTAGAAGTAATTTGTACCCATTAATCAGGTCACTTTTTCATATTCATCATTTGTCTAGTGCATAACTTGGTTGTCTTATTATCTGGATTTCCTTGGTCTTTTTCTATCTTACATGATGTGGAGTCATAGCAGTACTTTCTCTCCTTTTCTACTCTGATGATTCACTCTTTCCTTCTTTGAATAAGCATCACTTGATCCTATCCTATGCTTCTAGACACAGGATTACATGTTTTATACCAAACCCAAATTGATTCCTTTCCTGATTCATCATTTTGTTACCTTTCTCCTTAGACTTGGGCCTTAAATTGTTCATGCTGTATTGGAATCATCCTGGACAACCAGCTTTATGATAATATGCTTGTGAGAACTTGAGACCATAAGAAAATATTGAAATTTGCGGTTAACTTGCAATAGAAAATGAAGTTGTATTTTCTGCAGAAGTTTTCATCACCTGAAGGCAAACAAACATAGATTTCTTCGTTTACAACTGTTTCAATGTGTGGGTTTTCTGTTATTCTATGTATGTTTTTCTGCCTTGAATCTTTATGGATAACTACTACAAGTTTTGTGTTAAGAGGCTTGCTCTAGTAGGGAATTATACTCAGTAATCCGCTTTGACAATATTTTTTTTCCTTCCTTGTGCTGGAAAATATTGCAGGTTCCTGTTCTTTTCTCTAGCTTGTGTTCTTGGTGCCTTCTCTCAGGAATAAACATTCAAGGTTGAGATTTATTGAAGGTTGTAGTCACAATGGGTGGATGCGTCTCAACAGCCGACACAAGAACACGATTACGTAGGAGACGCTTCCACAAATCGACCAAACGCCGTGGAAAGATTTCCACTTCTATTCCTGATGCACCTATCGATCGGTTTAGTGATTCTGCAATAGGTGATTATAATCTTAGCGAGTATGTTCATCTTGATTTTGAGAAGGGTGCTGCAACTACCTGCAGAAGATCTGAAGCTTCCAACAAGAATTTCCATTTAACCCAGCTACAATGGAATCATAGCCAAATTGATGGAAATGGTATGTTCTTCAATACTAACTCCTTGAAAAATCATACATATCTCATTACATACGACTTCAATCATTGCAGGAATATGCCAAGAGGAAGTATGGTTTGATTCTGTCAGTCTTATGGACTCAGATTCAGATGATGACTTCAGTAGTGTGCATGGAGGTAATACGCTCACTTCCCATCAGAACCAAGTGAATATATTTGGAATTCTGACTCTTCTATTGGTAGCTAATGCCATTTCTTTTCTTTCGGCTTCTTTGATCTGCCAGATGGTTTTGGTTCTGTTGGTAATGGACAAAAATCAAGCACTCAATTGCTTCAGTATGGAACTGCATCACGCATCGTTGATACTGGAAGCAAGTATGAAGGTTTTTATGGAAGTTACCTGAAAATAGATGGAGGGGTTCCTAAAGGCGATGACATTGCTACAATGAAGAAGAAAGTAGTTGATGATTCTTATGGAAGTCTCAAAGGTCTTAATGAGCCCACTAGTGATTCTGGAGAGAAAGTTCAAGAAAATAGAAGGAAGTCAACAGTTATTTTGGTTTCTTTAAAGAGAAAATCCTGTGATGGAGAGGAAAAGACTCAATTCTGTGAGTATTCGCAGTAGTTTTTAAGGATGTTAAGGATTTAACTATTTGAATATTCATATAAAACTTAATGCAGCTTTTTCAATTCTTGCAATATGGTTTATCTTTTACTAATAGTAGAATCCCACTACCACACATGACACACAAAGCAATGTTAAGTACATGATCACGATTTCTATTCTCCAAGCTCATGTTTTGTTAATAGAACAGTTCCTATTCATCAGTCTGTAAGTCGTGTATTGATTATTTTGATAGAACTGGTGAAAAATAAATTGCAGTCTTGTTTGTAAATGATTTGAATAAAAGTGTTCTCTTTTCTAATCATGAATCAATGCATAAGCTGGTGCAGCTGGGAAATTGTTATATCGGCCGAGAGCCGGATTTCTAATTCCAAGTTCAAAAGGAGAGAAGCCTGTTCCAGGATGTTGGACTGAGGTTTCACCTTCAGTTTTTAAACTTCGAGGCCAGAATTACTTCAGGCAAGTTATAAATTTACTGTAATCACAAGTCATATCACCACACCTTGTGTGGAATATGTTCTGAAGTTCTTTTTTCCCTTTCTATTTTTTCTCATGGAGTTTGAAGATCCAAAAACTAATTATGCAGAGATAAGCAGAAGTCCCCTGCTCCAGATTTCAGCCCCTATATACCAATGGGAGCTGATTTATTTGCATGCCCACGAAAGGTAAATCATATTGCTCAACACCTCGAGCTTCCTTTTGTGCAACCACATGAGAATGTGCCATCACTTCTGATTGTTAACATACAGGTTATATCTCCCTCTCTTTTCTTAATATTCTTCAATTCCCTTGAGTTTTTCTCGTCAGACTTCGTATGGATAGAGAAGCATATTCATTCTTTACCCAAATAAAGAGAGTTCTGTGATGAGCTTTGTATTTTGGGTCAAATTATGATCCGATACGAAAGACCATGGTGCAACTGTGAGAAAAACCATTCTTGGCATACGTGAAAAGAGAAGATTTTGTAGTTGTTCTTTAAGTGAATTTCCTGCTTTTTTTCTTGGTAATTGTTTCACCAGAACTGTGATTTGGAGCAGAGTGAACTGCAAAAAAGAAACCTGGACCTTTTTAACTAAATGTTAGCGGTGATATTTGCTTCCTATAAATCGTTAGGTCCTTAATGGTGGAATTCATGTTCTGATTCTGGCTGTTTTCATTGCAGCTTCCAACTTATCCTGTTGCCATGTTCCAAGGTGATTTCGATGGGGAAGGCATGAGTCTTGTATTATATTTTAAACTATCAGAGAATTTTGACAAAGAGATCTCTCCTCACTTTCAAGAAACCATCAAGGTATCTTCTAAGCAATTATCCATACAACCTTTCTTATGTGATTTTCCGTTGCCCAAATGCATAGTCTAGGCCCTTTGCTCAAATGGTCCTACAGAAAGTAACTAATTCTTTTCGTGGGACATAATATCTCCACCAACCCCGTAAAAAAACCTCAATTCTGGTGAAGAAAGGCTTAATCCCAGTTGCCTGAGCTCAACTTACTCATTCTACAGAATATAGTTTGACTGAAAATGTGACTTGCCGGCACAAGCACCAAGCTCAAAGTTCTTTGTGAAAGAAGCAAAATGCATAGATCACTTGTTTGTTTCTTTGCTTTTACTGAGATTGCAAAATGCAAAGCATAAAATTTCCTCTTTTTTTTTTTTTTTTTTTTTTTTTTTTTTTTTTCTGCTTTTATAGTATTTGAGCATATTACTAATGTAATTTTCCACATCAGAAAATGGTTGAGGATGATATGGAGAAGGTTAAAGGCTTCACAAAGGAATCAACAGTTCCTTTCAGGGAAAGGCTAAAAATTCTGGTCGGGCTGGTTAATCCAGATGAGTTGCAGTTGAGTTCTACAGAAAAGAAGCTTGTACATGCTTATAATGATAAGCCAGTTCTTTCCCGTCCTCAGCACGAGTTCCATAGGGTATAGAAAAGTTTTCTCTTTGTTCACATATCACATTGCACTGCTTAATTTTAGATTCATACATTGCACAAAGAAAAGAAATCAAGAGTCAAGATAATGCAAAGGGATAGAGCTAAAAGATTGTATTAGGATTGCCATTAGCTTGTACATCCCTTTGAGTCTTGCCGCACTTTTACCTCGATTTTCGAAGCGAAGCCTTTCTCTGCAATGTTTATGCAGAATAGTTCATTTTTGTAACCTGCAGGGACCCAATTATCTGGAGATTGACCTAGACATACACCGTTTTAGCTACATATCTCGAAAAGGACTTGAAGCATTTAGAGATCGTATGAAGGACGGTACAGCTAATGTGGGATTAACTATTCAGGTACTGATCAAGTAAAGATTACTAACATAGTAAAAATGGATTGAAGATGAAAGAACTGATATAGAACAGCACCTTTTTTTGTCTATTGTTTATTGAATCAAACATCTTTCATTTACTAGTATTTCATGCCAAGTATCAGCAGCTAAACTGTTTGTTTCACGACAACATTGACAGGCACAAAAGCCAGAGGAACTGCCAGAGCAAGTGTTATGCTGTTTGCGTTTGAATAAGATTGATTTAGTTAATCATGGCCAAATACCCACCATTGTAACTAGGGATGATTGATTTTTAATAGACATCTGAATGATAAGTCCTCTGCAGCAAATAGTTCTGGCATACAGATCATTCAACAGAGTGTATTTTGTAGAAACAAGAAAATGGAAAGAAAAAGAAAATTCTTCTTCTCTTTTTTTTTCTCTTGGAATATGAAATTGAAATTCTTCTCAATCTTATTCATAAAACATCTGTACCATTTTTTCTATATCATCATGATAATGAAGTTTGCAGGATCAACAGATTGGAGATTTAACTATCTAGGAGACAAATTTGGTTTTTTAAGCAGTTTTTTTTTTACAGGAAAATTTCTAATCTATACCAAGATAAAATGAGTGTATTTTATTGAATAGGTGTATAGAATCATTTAGCTTTTGAAACATAACAAGAGTTAAATTGTTCTTTTAACTATAAATTCAGATTTTTAAAATCACCCTCTCTTCTTAAACTATATGCAGTAACAGTTTCCTGTCTTTGGTAAATATTAAAATAAGTATTATAGTTAAATAATTATATTCTTCATTTTTTTAAGATAAAAAAATGTATACATATAAAAACAATTAATTAATTAATTTATATCTATTCTAGGGAAAAGGTTCAAATTGACATTTTTTTATTCTTCTAAAAAATAAGAATGATTTTTTACCATTAAATTGGAAATATATACATTTATTTTTATTTTCATAATTTAAAAAAATATAATTAATATAATAAAATCAATAATTTCTATTTAAAATTTTTATAGTATACTCAACTTCCATGACAACTACAGCATGGCGCAAGAAGTCAGCAAAGCCCATAAAATGATGTTCATCTACCAATAATAAATTATCTGCAAGAGATGAGATATGAAATGTTAAAATTCTCCTCAATCTAGAGATCTTGAATTCGAGTTTCGGATATAAAGCACCTTTAAAACTTGAAAGATAGCACTTTACTCCCTTAATGGATCTATCCGGCGCGAATCCAAATTAACACGGGATAATTTACAAACACAAAAAAAAAAAATATCTGCAAGATTTGGAAGAATGAGAAGTCCACTGTGTTCACCTGTAGAGTCCCTAGTTAAAACAAAATTCAGAACGGCCATGATGGAACAATGTGAAACCTTCGAACCAAACCAGTTGAAAAACAAAGCAAATATCAACAGATGATTAAATACAAATCAAGAAATTGTCAGTTATATACAACATTACATTCATATAATGTACAAAAGAATGCACAGAAACAGGTTTTCAATTAAATATACCTCTGCATAACCAGTTTACATACAACATACTTGACTTCTAACTCAATCCAAGAAAGTCTGCCCCAGATTGATTTCTCTTTATCTTTTCTCTTTTATAGTTTGTGTATATGGAATTTTTGGTGACATGGACCTTGATCAAAACAGTAGCCTTTAGAAGCATGAAACAAAGATTTCAGCATAGAAATCTTACAGCGAGTCCTTGATACTGCTTTTCGTGATGGCTCAAAGGAAATTATGTCATCTGCTCTTCTTTTAACAATAGCCGTGCTATAGTTTGTTGATTATTGGTGACAAGGTCTCTCCTACTATTCAAGGCATTTTTCTCCACATTTTGTTTTTTTAGCTCAGATGAGTTACTATTGGCTGTGCTGTGGCTGCTACCTCTAGCAGCAGGAACATCATGATTGTGTTTGCCTTCATATGTTGTTATAACTGCTCTTGGGTCTGTTGCCGCTCTCTCAACGTGTTTACGGACTTTGCAGCCTGCAGTTGTGCATTTATAGTAGCTCCTGTAGATCATAGAAGTAAAATACATCTTAAATGTTGGCATATAAAGTAAAAAGATCAAGCAAAGCACAAATAGATAAGCATTTTTCTATAGACACAAACACAATGTGCGATGAGTACCTAGGTTATAAAGACAAAAACTAGGCATTGCAAGATGTGCATATATATCCTCCAGCAACAGAATTGCAAAAGCAACCAAAGTGTTCAAAATGATACAGCAGCATAAAGATGTCACCTTTCTCAAGGAAGACATGGTTTCATGATAGAATATCAGTGATACTGGAGAAAGCCTCCAAAGCAGGGAAAGTAAACACTAAATAATTGTAAATGCAAAAGCGTATTAAATACTTAATCAGAAAACTAGAAAGGAAAAGCTAGTAATGGTGAAATAATGACAAAAAAACCAGCTAACATCAACGTCATCTAAAAGCACACAGCGTGTGAGAAAGAGAGCAAAACAATATTAAAATTTAAAAGAAGATTCCTACCAAAAAATCTAACAGAAGATGATAAGTTTTTGTCCACCATCAACAACAACAACAACAACAACAAAGCCTTAGTCCCAAGAATATAAAATATTAAAATCCAACAATATCAAGAAAATGAAGGGCTGGAGAGAAGTCTAAACTTTCAGCCCAGCATTCTTGTCCCACTGATAAGTTCTTAACACCAACTTTATATCAAGTATTTTTACCCAACAAGGCTTCTTTGGTACTGCAATCAGAAGAAATGGATTTCCAGCCAAATATAAGCAACTTCGGCTCAGATCTCGCATTGACAACCACAATAGCGAACCCTAAATCGAAGAATAACAACATACAACTTTCATGTGTACATGCCAATCATACCCAGCCCGACCAGTCTCCTTTTTGGGTGTGATGAGGGTTTTAGGTTCAAGATTCCCCATGCATGAACATGAAAAAACATAAGAGTAGGAGGGGATTAGCCCCCATTGTGAAACCCATCGCTTATTTGCCATCATATGAACTCCAGAAAAAGAAAAACAAAAAGAGCGATAACATTTGTATGTAGCTTATTTAAGAAATTATCACAGAAACTACCATTTGAAGGGAGGGGGCATATACTGATATGGACTATCGTATTTTCATTTTCTTTAATTTCTAGGCCCCACACCCAGGACAAATTTTTATTGGAAGAGAGAGAGAGAGAGAGAGAGAGAGAGAGAGAGAGGGAGAGGCATGTGGCTTCTTAGATCACAATGCATAAAAATCTGAACACTGCAAATACCTATCAAAATACATCATGCAGACTACAACAAGGAATTCCGACCCATAAGAAATGATAATTGGAGCCAAGGAATAGTGTTTGTTCAATTTGTCAATACAGGTACAAGCCACAATCATATAGATTAGGGAAAACCACCTTGGATAAGGATTGCCTTTGACAACTTTCTGCCCATATTTGCGCCATCTATAGCCATCATCCAAAAGATCCACTTCACTTGTTGTCTGAACAATGATTCTAGATTCTGTGCGAGTCCTATGTGAAGAAGCTGGATCTGCTACCTTGACCTCTATATTTCTTCACAACAAAGGTTTTTTAACATGCATAATAAACTAAAACATGTATGACCACATAAACATTTAGGCATACAAAAGTACCTTCTCTTGGGATCAGGTTCATCTTCATAATTTTCATCTACACCAGCAGTTTCCATATCACCAACTTCCTCACTGTCGCTTGTCCCAGATAAAAGTTCATGTGTAGCCTGGCTTGATTCCTGATCCTTCCTATCTTTTGATTTCTGCACGTTTCCACTTTGAAATTGAGAAGCTAGATCAATATTACTCTGGTTATTTGAATTTCCATTCAAGCTTCCAGCATCCTTTGCACGCTTGGGTTGGGGAGCTTGATGGTTGTGCTGCCCCTTGTAGATAATTTCAGTTACTTGACCATCAAGAGAACGCTCAACCTTTTTCTTGACAGGACAACTAGGATGTGTGCATTTATAATAACTTCGAGGAAATTCACTGCCTTTCACCTGTTTCTGCCCATATTTTCGCCAATTGTAGCCATCATCAGTAGGTTTATCAACAGCGAATGAAGAAGCTTGGGATCTTTGATCAGAAGGAGAGAGGTCTGAAGATTCCTTAGTGGAAGCACTAGGATCTGGGATTGAGGATAGCATCTCCTGGTGAGTAGTTGAATTGATTGTGACAGATGAAAATTGTGCTGAAGATGTTGCTGGTGCTGATTGTAAAGAAGATGAATAGTGTGCTTGGATAAGCATACTAGAATGGGCTTGTGCAGCTTGGGCAGTAACCTGAGCTAGAGCCTGTTGGTGTGTCATACCAATGTGTCCCTACAAACCTCATAAACCATTACAACAAGTAATCGGTGATTGAATGGCCTTTCAACTTTAAACAGAGACACATTAATATGCAAACAGCTCCAGACCTATTATGCTCTATGAGCTTAACCTTCATTGATTCAAATACTAAGTGCAAACATAAGAAGTATTTTTCAAGATGCTTATCTTGCTCCTCTTCCTATACTTTCACGAATCCACTACATGCTGACAAGCAGTATGAACTTTATGCAGGGAAAACACAAACATCTACCTTTTATAAAACTGTAACATGGCGCAATTAATGCACAGAAATAAGACCATGCAAACATTGAGATTTGAGAAAGACACATAGTAAACTATTAATGAAACAAAAAAGGAGGTATAGATTTCCCAGACAACGGCAAACAAAAGATTGAAAACAAGAATAACAAGGACAACAATTATTAATCCACTAAGAGTACAAGCACCTGATAGCTGATAAAACAACCATGTTGACCAGAGCGAGGAAACAATCATCAAGGGGGCAAAAGTTGACTTGTTTATGCATCACATTCTATATTGAGGAACTAAGATTTGCTAAAAGACAGTATTGCACCTTTGTTAGCATGAAAGGTAAAATAATATCTATCATCAGAAACAATTATTAACATCTTTGCCTAAATCGAGCACGAGGAAGATGCAACTACCACTGACAATGCGGGTAACTATTCATTGTTGATAAAGATCCTAATCACAGCAATAACATATTTTTTTCTCATTATTATGACTCGAGGGGAAGGACAATGCAAGGGTTCAAAAATTCAAATCACTGAAATCTTATGCTATAAGGTAAATAACTTGACCACTAAGTCAAAAACCAATAATTCCGAATTCATTAAATATCTGAACTCCAATGCATCGCTTAAAAATCTGCGATGAAAAGGACAGCGTTTAAATCAAGGTAATAGACCTGCGTGGCATATGTCACAGACGAGGATCCCCACTTTTGCAGAGAAAACAAGCCATGGGGTCGGCCTAGGCAAAGTCGGCATGCAGAAGAGTGCCGCAGCCCAAAGAGGTTCACACAGGCTAAATCTGCTGGCCGTGGTGCAAGCCAATCAGCGGGGAGTGACGAAACATGTTCCCCATGACACATATCACTGACAGAACGATGTAAGTGGGATATGAAGATTGCCAAACTAAATTATCAAATGCTCCAATCTTATCACACTGATGAAGCTCTCAATAAATAGAACTTGTCCATAAATAATGAAGATTCGAATTTCTTTCTTTGAATAGAAGAAATATGTTAGTAGATATTTTCAAATCTTTTGCAAATAAAGTCATGGCCATGGACCAATTATTTGTTCAGCAATTTGCAATCCATCCTCTAGCGAGGTGGCAGTTTCTCACCATTCCTGAAATCCCGGCTACTTTTCCAGTTTCCACGTCTAGGACCAATTAACTGATATCATTCCAGAATTATAAAGTCACAAAAGAACAGACAACCTAATGACACTACTTTATTTTCCTTCTCTAGAAAAGCCTTCAAACATGAAACCTGTCCTTTATGATGTATAATTTTTTTTTTTCAAAAAAATTGCCAATTAAAACTCCTCCTAACCTTTCATTCGTGTTCAACAATAAAAAAAAAAAAAAAAAGTTTAGATACTTGGGATTTTTTTTCCAAAAAAAGATAACTTTAAGCTTTCTTTAAATGGTTCTGAATTTCAGAATGATAAGATATCTGAATTTTGAAATTTTACATTTTTCTTGCACTTGAAACTCAAATCCAAATTCTCAACAATTTCAAATGCAATCTTATTCAAACGAAAGCTTATGATTTCTGAAAGATTAATGCATCACGACGAAAAAAAAAAAAAAGAAAAGAAAGAAATTTATATTGGCAATCTATTTCTAACACCGTGCAATTTTCAGCAAATAACTTAACAAAAAAAGAAAAGAAAAAGAACACAGCTGCTTATAAATGACTCCGTCCAAACATTTCTAACTCTTAACTACCAACTACCTGAGGAGATACGACCCCGAAACCTGGTGAATCGAGAAGACCAATCGGACTAAGACCCGGAGGCATAGTGAACATCGGCGACGGTGGAGCTATGGACAAATTGGCCGACCTGCTGATGTCAGCAGCAGAATTTTTATCCTCCAGAAGAAGAGGAGGAAAGGGAGGTATATTATTGTCATTGCTGTTGCTATTGGCAGCGGGAGAGGCCATGGCGCCAGCGAGGAGCTGAGAAAATGATTTGACGTCGTCTGAATCGGAGAAGAAGCTAGAGACAAGAGTCATAGGGCCAGGGCTGAATCCCACACCGAGGCCAGAAGTGAAAAACGTTTCATTGAAGGAGCGAGGGGGGAGAGCGATGGTGGTAGGGCGGGCAGAAGAAGCAGAAGATGATTTAGAGTAAGTCGGAGGAGAAGAAACAACCGGCGGCGAGGGATGGCGGGAACTGTTATCCGCCATCAGAAGAGAGCTTAAACACTTTTCTGGCTATCCAAACATTAAAAAGTTTTATTTCTTTTCTTTTCTTCTCTTCTCTTCCTTCTCTTTTGCTTTGGCGGATCTGAAGTTGAGCAAAAAGTCCACGCTGCATATACCAATTTTCTTTTTGTCATTTTCTCGTATGGATAATGCGAAATGACCATTTTGTACAGCAAAACATATCATTTCGTGCGACAAACTGGCACTCCACCATTCTTCCAATCAATCCTTCTCTGTCACCGCCTTTTTTTTATATATATAATATCCTTTTTTTTTTACTTAATCCTAAATTGATTTTTACTTTAGATTTTTCATATATATATATAATATGATTCTCATTTTTATTAATTATGATATGTAATTATATTTTTTTATTTTAATAAATTAAATTATTTTTAAGCACATTTTAGCTAAGCAATTACTGGTTGAGAGCCTTAAAATAGTACACTGAACTCTGCTTCTGAGTACTATCAGACGTTAATTCCGAACAAAGAGCACACAGATGGTGGATTCCACACCTCTCAATCTCAGCAAACCAGTTCGCTGCATCGTTAAACTTGGTCTGTCATCTCTCTCCCTCTCGTTTTTAGATTCTTTGCTTGACCCATGTCTTTTCTTTTAACTCTTTTATCAATCAAACCTTTCGGGTTCAATCTGCCATTCGCAAGTTCTTGAAAATACTCGACTAGTGCACATTTCTTTCGTTTCAGAGTTTTCAATAAGAATAATGGATCTTACTTGAACTGGGTTTGGTTCTTATCGTGTTATGGTTTATGAAAGATTCTTGAAATCAATGTTTTCGCTAGTCTTTGACAAGAATTGGAAAGATTGTTCAAGAAATTCCATTTTTCAATTTGCATTTATGGGTTATTGATATATGCATGCAGGCGGTGCTGCAATTACTTGTAAGAATGAGCTAGAGAAGGTAAACGAAGAAAATCTTGAGATCGTATCCTCACAGCTTAGGCAAGCTATGATTACTGGCTCTGGCTCCGAAAAGATTATTGGGATGGATTGGAGTAAGAGACCTGGAAAACCTGAAATTTCGTGTGATGTGGGTGCTGATGATTTTGAAGATCAAACTTTATTGGATTCTAGCAGTTTTGTTGTTGTTCATGGAGCAGGTGCTTTACATAACTGTTTCTTGAATCACTATTAAAGACTTTAGGCATGAAAATGGTTTGTTTTAAGTTGGCGATTCATTTCTTTTGGTTGATGATTTCATTTCTTTGAAGTCAGTATTATTATTATTGTTGTTGTTGTTGTTGTTGCTGCATAAGAGTGTGATCAGTGCTTTTCCATGCCTAGAGATATCTTATTCTGCAACAGGAACCAGTTTATTGGATCCTTGTACGTCTGTAGAAGCTGATATTTGAAGTGATCTTCACACTTTTTGCTAGCTAAAGATATTTGATTTTTTTATGATATTGAAATTTTCTTCTGCACTTTTGGCTTTGGCTTTAGGTTCTTTTGGGCACTTTCAGGCTAGTAAATCAGGGGTTCATAAGGGAGGATTGCCCAAACCGCTTGTCAGGGCTGGTTTTGTGGCTACACGCATATCTGTAAGAACATTCATTCTCTGTGTTCTTTTCTTTTTCTCCTTATTTCAGAGAGCATGCCAACCCATTTCGAACTACGATATGAAGCCAAGTTCACAGAATTTTATTCGCAATTGAAAATAATAAACTTGTTAGTGAAACTTCAGTATTTTGTTATTACTGAAACACACAAATTTTTTCTTTTCCTACAATTATGGTTTCACTTTGTGTGATAGAGACCATCAATCTATAAACCATCCATATGTTAGTGGCAGTTTTTGAGTAACTGCTCTAATCAGATAATAATTTTCACTGGCAGAGTTGTTCATGTTTTTCCATTGATATTTCAGCATTGTAGCCATTGTGAAGCCTTGGAGAACTAAGTTTCTTGCATAGGCCAAGTTTCCTTAAATTCCTACAAAATTTCAAATATTTCAGGTTGATTTTTAAAAAAAGCTTTATTAAGTAGGTCCTTCACTATGTGGCAAACCATATATTCAAGTTTTCACCATTTCAGGGGACAATGCATGGCAGATATATAAAGGGTCTGCGTTCAAACTTGAATTTTTTTTTCCTTTTAGATTTTTCTGTCACTTGTGGACCTATACAGTTTATTTGACTCCTTTTCAGATCATTAGAAGCTATTAACTTATAGTTTGTAGGTTAGGACTCTACTGCAATGATCAGATTTGCTTTTAATCTCTTTATTTTAGGATTCCTATTTCAGCTAGTGTAGTGAACAGTAATACTACTCTTTATATGTTGCTGGAATTTCATTAATAAATTAAGCAAAAACTTTATCCACTCTTTGAGATTGGGGGTTCTCTCATATTTGAACTATGAGGTTGGAAGGTTTCATCTAAACAACCTTCATCTTATCGATCACTATATGGTCTACTCGAAAAAGGAAGAACAGCAACAGATGAAAATCTTCCATTCAGGAGGAAGATTACCCTGTTCACGAGCCTGTGATGAGATCCTTCACTCGGGACGTGCCATCTTTATACTCCCATTGATTGAAACATGGAAATTTGTCTAGTCTTTGTGCCACTCTTGCTGTAAAATTATCTATTAAATGTGTTTGTAGTCTCAAGCAAACAAATCCTAAGACATTTTAATACTCTCCCATATTGATAATTTGTATTTATGCATGGTTTCAGGTGACTACACTCAATCTTGAAATTGTTCGAGTACTAGCTAGAGGTACTAATATAGTAACTGAAAGGTTATTGCTATTGAACAACCTCCATCAATACATTCTTTTCATATCTTTTTCCCTGAATGAAACAAAGTAGCCTTTACATTTTGCTACAAAATGTGCAAGAATGCTGGATACTGTTCTTTTTTAAGAGAATTTTTTTGCCAACAATCTGTTTTTCATTCTGATAACTGGTTTTGGTGTGAATTGTCATGGGATCTGATAGACATCAGTGAACATGAATGCATAACATATGTGAATGTATTAATTATATGATGAGCAAACACATACAAACATTTGCATAACTCTATTATCAACAACAAACTAGACTTATCCCTATGTGGTGGTAGATTTCAAAGATCTCCACCAGACATATTTTTTGTGATTATTATTTGATGATTTATATTATTTGGAGAAATCATATTGACAGGGAATGTGGAAAGTTTTAACTACTATTTCGAGACTACATTGCTTTTCTACAAAAATGGCATGTTGTGCTGTGATGGCCATGTGGAATAGATATAATGAACAAGAAGAAAGATATAACATAATAGTTCATGTGGTTCAACTCAACCTTGTTTACATCCATGGAGAGAGAAATATTCTTCACTATGTGATAGTTAATATCTAAAAGGGGCAATTTTATACTTTACACCTTAAAGCTAATCTCATAACCTTGTGCATCTACTCTTGTAGAACCCAAACTATACTTCTCACCATTTTTATTGTGCTAAATCACTTCCAAAGCTAAGCTATCAAGTCTCTAAAGGACAACCTTATTTAATGAAAACATTCATTTAATCATCATAAGAAGGCTAAAAAAGAAGCAAAGAATGCAGTTAGTGTGGCCCGAGGTAAAACATTAGAAACTTTATATCATCAGCTAGGAACTAAAGAGGGGGAGAAGAGTATTTATAAGCTTGCAAAGTTGAGAGAGAGGAAAAGTAGAGACTTGATTAAGTGTATCAAGGACGAAGCTCAGAGGATTTCGACAAGAGATAGAGAGATTAAGGAGAGATTGAGAGCCTATTTCGATCAACTATTCAACTCAGAACATAAACAAGATTTTATGGATCTCCCAATGACAGATAAAAATCTTAGTTGGATAAGGTGTATCAGAATTAGTGAAGTAAATGAGGCTTTGAAACATATGAAAGTTGGTAAGGCATGTGGTCCAGATGGTATTCCTATAGAGGCTTGGAAGAGCCTTGGAGAGGCAGGAGTTGCCTGGTTAACCAAACTCTTTAATGCTATATTGAAAGGACGTAAGATGCCA
>CAOGCB010190416.1:0-44592 GCA_948266635.1 Cnidoscolus chayamansa | reverse complement strand
TCCCTATTTTCTGTTCTCAGTCCATATATGTAACCATTGGTATCAAAGCCTACGATCTGCAGGCCCCAAATTTCAGGTTCTTTGTTCTTTTTTTTATCCCCTCCTCCTCTATTCTTCCCTTTCATTCTTCTTCCCTTTCATTCTTCTTCCCCTAAAATTTCTTGCAATTCTTTTCCTTCTTTTCTTCTTTCTTCTCGACAGAGTTTGTTCTTCTTCTTCTTCTTCCCTCAGAATTCCTCCTCTGTTCCTTCTTTCTTCTTTCTTCTTTATTCTTTCTTGTTGACAAAATTTGTTCTTTTTCTTCTTCCCTAAGAATTCTTCCTCTGTTCCTTCTTTCTTCTTCTTTTTTTCTAAACTCTATCTTGAAATTTTTCTTCCCATTTCTTGAAATTCTCTCTCTAAACTGTCTATCTTTCCCTTCTTTCTTTTTCTCCTTTTTTGAAACTCTCTACTCCTCCTTCCTTTTCCTTTCCCCTAAATTTCTATTTTCTTGATTTTCCCTCAAAATTTTGCCTTCTTGATCTCTTTTTCAAGAACCAAGTCTTTATTCCTTTCTTTCTTGAAGTTCTTGAAACTTTTTTCTACTTTCTTATTTCTTTTGTTTTTGGTTTCTGGTTATTCCTTCTATTCTTTCTACTTGAAGTACTCAAATTCTGCAATTCAAGAAACCTGTTTCTTGAAATTTCAGTCTAGAGGTTTTGCTGAAATTGATATTCTTTTCTGCAAATTTCCCTAACGTGATTCTGAAACCCTTTTTTGAAGTTATTGTTTCCTCCAGAATTTTTTTTTTTTTTGAAACAAAATAGAATCACATTTTCAGATCATGGAAACACAATTTCAGAAACAAAAGCTGCTGGAATTGAAACAAAGAATTTTTGAAGCTATTGATAGGGCATTTAAATGAGAGGATGAAAGTTGGGACAAATTTTGGAAGAAATGGGATAAAGAGAAAATGGTAAAATTGCAAGGATCCATACAAAGGGGCATGGAAAATATAAAAACAGATTCTAATAAAGAAATGCGCAGATGATGAACTTAGATGAGGAGCAAGTGAAAGATCATGTTCCCCTCGTTATTAATACTGTCAAAGAGAATTCAAAAGTGACCTGCAGCCAAGAGGTAGATGTTAAGGCCCATACTTGCAGCCAAGATGTGGATATTAAGACTCACATCCTTAACCTGAAGATTCAGTTTTGATATCCAAGAAAAACAACCCAGGATGATTTTCAGTGGTAAGATAGATAAAATGTGGCCTCAATTGATGAATGCAGAAGGTGAACAAATAGATGTTATTTCCATCCCCGATGTGCTAAAAGCTGACCAAGTTTTACTTACTTTGGGGCATTACTTTTGCTACTTAAAATTCTCTACAAATTCAAGGCATAAGTTGAATGGCTCAATGGTAATCAAGGATTATGAGATCTATTTTGAGTTTCCTTGCTATGAGTTGGGGTGGCTTTCCTCTAAGATTGCACTTCTCAAAGAGGACGAGAAATGGCAGAGAAACAAAACGAAATTAAATTTTTGTCTTTGTAGGGAGAAGGTTTGTACAATGGCATACCGTTTGAAGCCTCCCTCAACAGCCACTATTCATTTTGTTTTCCATGTATCCTTGCTTAAGAAGATGATAGGAGAGCAGCAAGTTGTACTGCAGGAATTGCCTACTTTCAAGAAGAAGATGTTCTTATCAAGCCTGAGCAAGTTTTCAAGACTAGACTCATGGAGATACTTTTATAGTTGACCAATTTCCTGATTTTGTGTCTTTTTGGGGTCAAGAAGACCCTCATAGGAGGGTATTGTTACATGCTATAGATGTAGAGGGATTAACAGGAGGGAGATATGATTAGAATTGGTGAGAACTATGGTTGACTAAATCAAAATTAGTTAGGGAGCAGTTACTAAACTTCTATATAAATAGAAGTTCTGTATTCATTATTCAAGAATATCAACCAAGAATTCAACTAAACAATCACTCTTCTCATCTAATCTTTCTATTCTCTTCTCACCTATTCTCTATTCTCTTCTCATCTACTCTAATCTTCTATTTCTCATCTCTATTCTTCCTCTCTCTCATCCTATTTTCTGTTCTCAGTCCAATTATGTAACACAGACTCCCAAGTTAATTCTCTTGAATAATAGGGCAGCAATATCTAGAACATGAAATACTTACTATGTCCCTTTGAACAAAGTATGCTCAAGAATTCCCTCAACACCACCCAGAGCTTGGATAACATCTGTTCTATAATTGTTCAAGTTCCAAAGTTTCCCGTCATGCCTCTGGTGAGTCCACCAGAAAGGATTCTGTTTGAGAACTTGATATTGCTTGAAATCTGTGCGTACTCTCCATCCTTTGTCATATGCAAGAGTATGACGGTCCTTCTGAAATAAAGTATTAATACGTGGAATTCCCCTGTCCCAAGAATCCTGTCAAAGTATTTGGGTAAAATATTAGATAAATTGTATTAACCAAGGACAAACATCACATGAAAGAGTGGGGGAAAGCAGCTTCATGATGCACATCATCTCACAGTCAATCATGGCTTAATCTAAAAACAGTCTAAAATGAGCAGTGCAGGAACCAAAGGGAGGGCGAGATGAAGAAAAGGAGGGAAGCTGTGAGTTAACATGCAAAATAAGGAGAACTTACTTCCAAATCTTCCAGGGTTAAGCGCCTATTTTGTGCCTGCGCTTCCTGCCTCTTAAGGGCATACTCTGCCCATACCCGCTGTGAATCTATGAACTCACTCTCCCATGGCTATTCAGAAACCAGTAGAAGAATCAGAAAACATCCCTTAAATATGGCATCATAGGCCGCTAATAAAGAACTAAAACAAAAAAATAAAATAAAAAGAAGGTGCCTTTTAGCATACCTGAATGTAGCGATAAAGATTTGGAATCAGCTGGTCCTCTTCATGACTCATTCCACTACGAAAGTGGGTTACACCAACATCTGTTTGCTGGCTATATCGGAGATCACTTTGTGGGATCAAGATGTGACCCATTGATAACATACCAAGACCTCCAATTTCTTTTGGTGTATAGAAGATGACAGGAGGAAATCTGAAATGCAAGTAAATTCAAATCAATAACTTAGTATCACAACTAATTCCTCAACCAAATCAAAGCAACTGCTTGAATAAAGAAGACTCACCTGCTTGGCATCTTTGAGTTCAAACCAATTTTGATACGAGTTTGGATTTTATTTTCACATTTAACCAGCAAATCTAATAACTCTTGAGTGTGCACAGTTGCTTCCCGGAAATAAGTCATCAAACCTACAAGAAAAGAAGGAAACAAAAGAAAATTCAACGAATTTGATACCATTGCAAAACAGGACAAGCTGATTATATAAGTGATACTACCAACCTATCAGGGCTGTATTCCATTTGTTGACTATTTTTGTGAAAGTAGTTGACCCTGAAGACATAAGAATCTGCCTCACACGATTCTCAAACACCTTCATGTGCTCATCATCAACCCGTAGGAAAGCAACAGCTGTTCGTTCTTTTGTCTGCTCATTCTGCAGATTCCAAACACCATCTCTGGTATTGCTGAAAGCTTCCTGGGTCATCCTTATTTTAGGAAGTATTCGAACTTCAAACCCACACCTAAACATGAAGTATGTGTTAACTATTTTAGTGGCAAAAAAGATGGATAAAAGCATGTGAACTATACAGTGCAAACCTAATGAACATGTCAACAGATGCAGCTTGTGATGTAAATTATTTTTTAGTTTCTTTGAGAAAATTCTGTACTAAGGGATAAGATGGTAATTAGAAATATTTGATACTTATGCTTTAACAAAATATTACTTCATTTGGGAACATCAAAAAAATTGTCAATAATACATACATACATACACACACACATATATATACATGAAAACATAAACTCTTATGCCAGGAAAAAATCATTAATAATCAGGATTCATCAGAGTAAAAGTCCACACTTGCAAATAATCTACAGTAATCCAAATGGAGAAAACAAAAGCCAGTTCCAGTTAAGACTCCATTATCAAATATGGAAATAAGCGTTCCCAACAAAACTATCTGTTTTCGGATATATAAATTTGCACAAGGCCAAATAACCAATGATAAAAACATACATGCTGAAAAGCAAGTTTGGATTGTCCTTGCTGTAAACAGAAACAAAACCGTTCTCCCACTCCAGAGTCGTGATGCTTCGCGGAAGACGATTCTTCATATCCCAAAATACACTTCTCCCAAGATTTACTGGAAATGAAATTTAGCAAGAAGGCCAATTGAGCAAATGAAAGCCACTAAACAAGACTAAGTGAATAACGACATGATAGAGAAACAATACCATCATGTTTCATGAGCCTCATTCTTGCATCTCTGGGCCAGCATTTCTTATTTTGGTACCCAACCATGTTTTCATTGTTGGGATCAGGATGCTCAGTAAGATATCGCTGGATGAGATCTCGAGCCTCTTCATGAGTGAAGCGGAATAATATATGGACCCTGTCTATATACCTAGAATACAACCGAATAGGGTGCCTTGTCTCGACTTTTGTATCCCAATAAGTGATGAATTCATTTGGCATTTGTGGTGGACCAGCAATCTCACTGGCTCGAGTCAGTCCAAGAAGTAAGAGATCTAGAACAAGTCCATAATACTGAACAACAAAAGAAGCAAACTGCAAACCACGTATCAAACCATAAGAGTTTGTGTGGCTCATATCTTTGTAGGACAACACAACATTGTTCTTTGCAGTGACATAATCAGCAATGTTGTGGTCAAGGACCAAACGGAGAAGCCTGTAAAAATACAATTTTATAAGATACAAAACCCTGGACTCGGAAGCTAACTTCTAACATGATCTCAGAAGATCTTATGGTTTCATACCTATTTAACATTGTCAAGTCAATCTTTTCGAAGAACTTCTCAAACTTAGTTTGTAGCATCACTACACACTGTCCTTCACTTGTATCCCATATACCCTGCAAATTGTTTATACCTTGACACCACTTATAAACAAGCAGTGGAGGTGGCTCAGAGTCTGCAGGCTTAATCCAGTTTGGAAATAGATGACGCTTGTCACCTTCATACCACAAATATTGGTCAAGATATGCATCTGTTATTTTTTCAAGAGGTTCAATTTCATAAACTGGAATAAGAGCACTATATAAATCCATGAACTCTATGCCAACCTGCATAACAGCACAAAAAAAATTATAAAAAATGTAAATCAGTTCAAATTCCACTGCAGTATAACAAAAAGAATCATAAAGAGCATATTTTATCAACGTACTTCTTTGAAGGCACGCTGAGTAAGCAGGTGACGTTTAATTCGCGACAAAGCTTCATGTGGATTATCATAAGCCTGTTCAATAAGGCCCAGCTCTTCCCTTTGTAGTTGGTTCAATCTGACAGCCACGCTATATGATTCCTTCAACCTTTCCAGAGCAAGGATGAGCAGCTTAGTGTCATGCTTGTATGAAAGTGGAGGGAAAGGAATGGGAGAGAACTTTCTGGACTCCAGCCAATGCACAGTTGTTGTATAAATGGCAACTGCTTCTTCTGGGGTGACATATGGACCATCTTTCAAATAATTGTGTTGACGTTCCTAGGGTGCAAACATTCAAAGTATAATTGAAGTGAATTGAAAGAACACGTAACACGCACAAAAGATGAGCAATGGAAAATACAGTTGACTTGTGTAGATTGCAACCATATTTTAGAAAAGGGTAGAAATTACCTGTTCTGCCTTTAGCCAAAGACGAGTCAATCTTCCAAGATTTTTTCGACAAACAGTCTTATCAACAGTTGCACCTCTTCTTATACGCTCACGATTATAGTGAGCGACATTCGTCCACCAATCTGCTTTTGACTTAACATAACGAAGAATCATGTTCTCAATAGGCACTGGCAAGCCAGGAACCTTCCAAGGAATGTTGGCTTTCCAACAACGCCAGGCCTCACTGAGGTGCTGCAATATGGTTCTGGCTTTATTTTGCTTAATGCCCTCTGCAATTTTAGTATCACCCATTTTGGCTTAGCAAAGAAATGAGAAAGCAGCAACCAAACAAGTAACAGAGGAAATCAACACCAACAGGAATAATTAATATGAGAATGTACAACCTGGCATTGCATCAAGAACATCATGCATGACAGCAGCACGAAGCTCCAAATCAAAGTGACTCTCAACACGTTGCTTTGTAACAGTCTTGGCTGTTCCTTTTGAATGACGCCCTTCAAACTGCCGCGCAAGGAGATTCCCTAGCCACCGCTCTAGAAGAGGCACAATGCCACGAAGGAAAAATAGCCATACTCTCCACATTGGTGCCCAGAATCCACAACCAGGTCCCTTCCCTACTGGGCCCGTATTGAAGCGGTAATATATCAAATGTTTCAAGTCTTTACACATTCGAATCTGTCGCATCAGCCTGTACTTATACCGATACATGCCAGTCAACTGGCCAACATGGGAAAATGTATATTGCAGACCATCAGCTAGTTGGAATGCATCAACATTACCCAGCCGAAACTGGATATTGGCATCAACCACAAGCTTTGTCAAACGCAGGATCTCACGGCAGAGATGAAAAGCATTACCAAACCGGGATTTCTTGCGTTCCTTTGTAGTAAGGGTTTTTACAGGCTTCAAGTTAAAATTATAATCAAGATGGAGGTAATTTAAATTTTTCCTGTGTATCAAAAGGTTCAGCATATTATACCCCTGCTTACAAACTTGTAAGCCTGCTTCAGCCCAATCAAGTTCCGTTGTTTGGAAAAACTTGGTTGCAGCTAGGGACCGAAACAAGTGCTTCTTCTTCTGTGCTTTGGGTGGTCTATGATGCAGCTCATTCAAAACAAAACATTTCAACAACTTTTGGTAGCTAACCCTAACTTTCACTGGATATGATGGAGGACTGAAAAATGAATGAACATATAAAATCAGTTATACTATGCACTTACACATAAGTTACACGTGAAAAAGCAGAAGAGAAATTAGAATCTCACCAGTGCTCCTTATACCACTCAGATACTAGGGGTATATCTTCTGCTCGTCTCATCCGACCAGATCTCATGTTAAAAGGCCGGGGTGCAAATAATAGGGAAATGCCGGCAGCTGTGGTGTCTGTATAAAGTTGAGTGTCTTGCAGCAAAGGTTCTACTCCTTCCGGTAAAAGGAAATCATCATCATCATCATCATCATAAGCCTTCTTTTCTCGGCGTTCCTTGTTAGTTGATGTTATAGGGTGTATCAATGGATCATAATAGAAAGCAGGTAAATCAGGATCCTCAGCTTTAATGAACATGACCATGGGAGTGTGATACACACAAAGCTTTACTTTCCTGGGTCTGTTGTTATAAAGATGAGGGAACGCAATTCTGTACTCTGTCCTGAGAGGTGACCGAATAATGAGCTTGTTAATGTCATTGAACTCATTCCAATCTTCATCTCCTTTCTCCATGTCACGATACAAAGGTTCAAATTTAGGACCACCTTAATAAGAACAAAAAAAGTCATCTTAGATCAGGAAAAAAACACGGCAAAGAAAAAGGTCTGATGCATATCTAGCATAATAAAACCTGCCACACACACATATATATATAGTTGGAACAAAACCAACCATTCAACACTTTCAAGCATAATATCGGTGGAATTCCATAGCCTCTGCCCAATATGTTATGCCATAGTCTTTAAGATAAACATTATTATCATCCTTATCTGTGAGAACGAACTCCTAAAGATAAAAGAATTATATACTAAAAAATATAAATATAAGCATACCAGGTATGCACATGTTTAATGCTTTAGCTGTAAAGAAGGACTCCATATCAAACAAGTAAAAATAATTGCGATCAATTAGATCAGATAGAAGTTGTCCAGCCAATCGGTGAAGAGTTGCCATGATGGGAAGGGAAAGATGCCACTTTCTATAACTTGGACCATTAATAAGCTTTGTTTTGACAAGGGGCTTGTGGTCATAAAACCAAGTGTACACAGCAGAGTCTTCTTCTTCGTCCATCTCCAATTGGATAGGCTCTAAAGGATCAACATCTAACAAATTATCAGCATAGTCCAATGGAGGTTCCTCATCATCAAATGGTGGAAACCTCATTCTCTTAAAATGTCGTCGATCCCTCTTCTCTCTTCGCATCATGATCCACATCGTACCCCACTGCACACAAATACTAGGAATTAATCATGGTGAAGAGTAACTAACAACAACCTACACAACCAATATAGGAGAATATTCAAAATTTCAAATAACCCTTAAGAACAGATATGCACTGTGCACACGCACACTTGCAGAGAGATGTTATATACCTGAGCCAAGTAAATCGGTTCAACAACCCATGGAATTTCATTCACAAAAGTGATAGCCCCAGTGATATGGTATAGAACCTTCACATCACGGACCTGCTCCCAGGGCATTGGCATATTCTCTAGAAGCTTGTAAACAGCATGCGGAATGAATTTAAGGGCTCCAAGATACACGCGTTTATCATGTCGAAATTTCTTGGAGGACATGTCTCCATGGTCTCTGTTCAAAAGCATAATCAGAAACAATAAATAAACATGTGAAAAGTTGTAATTCTTTCCATCTTACCCTGTCCAAAAAAGGTGTATGTATCCTTCAATCCAGCCATAATGCAAAAATCAAACTTCCAATACATTTATACAAAAACTTCAGCATAACACATGGAGTTGAGGTAAAGAAAGAACTGTATTAGAAAATAGGACATAGTAAGTAGAGCATACATAACTCGGTTACATTAGTTAACATTAGAAATTAATATTTCCTAATTTCCTAAGTTTCATCAACGACATGAAATCAGTTAGCAGAACTTAAATACAAGAAGCTTCCCCTATTTTCCAATGAAAACATAAAAGAATTAAAAAAAAAAAAAAAGAATATCTAGCAAAGAAAAATATTGGTAAATGATAAAAAAAAGGAACATATATAGCAACTAACTAACAATACCAACAAGCAAAAGGAAAGAGCGGGGAAGAGAAAAAAGCAATAAATAAATAAATAAACAAATAAACACTCACCAATAAGTTCAAAGCCGAGAAAAACAGAAATCAGATAAAATGACCGCCAAAAACACAGGGCTAAACCAGAAACCGGGCAAAGTAGGATACAAAACAGGAAGAATACCAGCAAAATTCATCATTGCTCGCATTTAAAGAACTCACCTGATAATTTTTCTGACATGCTCAGGGGGCATGTCCTCTTTCTGCGTCTCGACGAACCCAAACTTCCTCTTATCGCTATACCTCTTAGTATTAAGCTGCTGCCATTTACGAGCCTTCTCTTCTAGCTTGGCCTCCTCCTCGGCCTGCGTCGTAGGTGTTTGCGGTGCAAGTACAGTATAAGATGGTGGTGCGGGAATAGGAGGAGGCGGTATCGAGGGAACGCTCGTTCCCGGTGGCGCAATATGCGCCTCTTCATTATTGTTCCACATAGTGATCAGCTCAGGATCCAACTGAAACCCTAAAATCTCTTTGAAGAAAGTTGCAGATCCGTGTATATACAATTTGTGAGTGGTGTATGATAATATGCCAGTCTTGAATAGAGGTTTACTGGTAGTTAGGGCTTTAGAAATTAGAAGGGAGAACCTGTGTACATCTCCCTGTCTCTCAGATAGAGTGCAACTGAGGCTAGAACTAGAAGAGGGCGGGCAGAGAGAACTAGAAATGACTTGATGCTAGCATCTGATCTGTTGTTACTCTTTGGAGATAAGTGCGGCGGTGGGCTAAACCGACCCGATCTGACAGCTTAATTTTGTACTCATAAATGGCCAACGGAATGAGTGTGCATTCGGATTGGTTGAAAATAGAACTGACCTGAAAAAATTAAAAATTAATTTTTAAAAATTTTAAGAATTGAGTTATATACATAAAATTATCGAATCAATTTGAAATTTAATTTAAATTTTATTTTATTTTAAAAAAATAAATTAAATTGAATTTATAAATGAAATATTTGAATTAAAAATATGAATTGATTTTTATTTTAAAAATCAAATTGAAACTAAAATTTTATAAATTTAAAAAGTAAATTAAATGATTAAATAAAAAATCAATCTGAATTTAATTTTTTAATTCAATTTTTTATTTCAATCAATCATTAATAAAATAAATTGAATCGAATATAATAAATAATTCAATTTTTTTATTTCAATCACACAGAACAATTTTATTTTTTAAATAAAATATCTAATTTTTAGAGATCTAAATATTTTATGTACAAATTTAAAGAAAGATACTTGTTTAAAAGTTGCAAGATTGACGTGTGGCAATTTATACTATATTTTTGCAAAAACAAAAATGATATTCTTATTGGAGGGCCATATGTACAAGCTCTCGATGTAATTTTCACGGTAAAATAAAGATTTAATGGAAAATAATTTGTATTTATAAGACATTTTATGTGAAAATTATTTTATATGAAACAGTAAATAAATTTTTAATATTTAATTTTAATATTAAAAATTAAAATATCAATAAATGAGATGATTTTCTATACTCATTTACGAATGTATACTTTCATTTGGTTAGGAAGCAAGTAAAAAATAAGAAAGAGAGAAAAATAAATATTATGTTACCTCACCCTTAAATCATTTCTTTTCCGTCTATAGGAATTCATTTATTTTATTATTTGAATTTTGCATATATACTCTTTAATTTTATTTATTTAAAATTAGAATATAAAGTAATAATTAAAAAAAACAATATTATTTTCTTAAAAATAAGAGAAAATAAATATCTTTTATTTTCTATTAATTAAAATCCCACAAATATTTTTTTTAAATTCTTATTTAATTTCTCCCTCATAATATATTCAAAAACAGTTTAAAAGTACAAAGTACTTGTGTGTATATATTTATTTGTAATTGATACTTTTAATAATTAATAAATTATTATTATATTTATCATTAGTTAATAAATACACATTCTTTACAAATCATTTTTAAATGCTTTAAAATCAATTTTTATCAGAGATATAAAAATATATAAAATAAAATATTAAATATAAAATTTTTCAAAATTTAATTATATGTATTTATCATTTGACTAAATTTAAAAATATATTTCAAAATGAATTTAAAATATCAAAGGTAACAACATATAAATTGAATTTTGTTAAATGATTAATTGTAAATATTTTGGACTAATAAAAAAAAGTATATAGTTTCACATTTGATTACAATTCGCCCCTGGATTCAATTGATAATTACAATTTGACCCCGTCAATACCAACGGTTCTGCTTACCCTTCTGCACAAAGTAAAAAAGAGAATTCCGCGGTAAAAAGAACGAAAAGAACAGTGACCATTTGTCCAGATGTCAAAATGAAAGCGCGAGTATCCCCTGAGAGTACGCTCAAATTCCCAAAACAGAAAAATCGCATGGGTAACGGTCTCCTCTCTCCCTCCATATTCTCTCCTCTTCTCTTCTCCCAAAGATCACTCCCTCTCCTCCTCTACTCTCTCTCTCTCTCTGCAAATTCTGGAGTTTTTCCCCTTTTTTCACGAAGAGCTAACCCTAGTAAAGTACTGCTAGAATTAACCGGTCTTTCATTATGCGAAGCATTTTTGGTCGAGAACACAGAAATTATTCTGATGCCAGTCCTCTGTCCGACACTAGAAGTTGTAATTTAAGGGCTCCGGTACAGAGTCGAAGCTCGCCTCCACTGAGACTGAGCGGAGACGCCGACGAAGACGTTTATGGTAATGGCTGGCCTTTCCAGCGATCTTACTCATATCATAAGCTGCCAAAGCAACTATTCAAGCTCTATATACTCAAGCTCGACGGCTCTTCATTTGGTAATTGTTCATTATTTAATAAATCTCTCTTGCAATTTTTTTTTACCTGCTGGTTGTCTTGGATGAATTCGCATAGTGGAGGTAGTTTCAGCCTTCAGGTTGATAGTTGCAATTTAATTGGATTGCTTTCAATTTTTAGTTTTAATTGATAGTTTGTGAACTGGACCTGATAGATGTTCACGTTCGAAGAAATGCCACTGTGGCAGAACTCAAACAAGCAGTGGAGGAAGTTTTTTCTTCGTCACCGAAGGAAGGTCAGGGCAAGATTTCATGGTAAATTTCAATTCCTGTTTTCTAGAGCGATTTTAATGTGATATATTTGTGTGTGTGTGGTTTGAATTGCATATGGTGTCAAAGGAGTTTGTAGTTGAGCGTTATTAGTTTGTTAATTTCGCACGCAGGTCGCATGTCTGGGGTCATTTTTGCTTGAGCTATGGGGGTCAGAAGCTAGTTAATGACAAGGCTTATATTCGGACTTTTGGAATCAAGGATGATGATCAGGTTTTTTTAAGTTCTAGTCTATTTAATTGATTTAGTTATTTTTTTGGAACGCTTTTAACATTTGTAGTTTTGAATGGGATGCAATTGTCCCTTGGAACAAGAAGGCCGGCATTTGATTTTATTTGGATTCATTCTGATTAAGAGGTAACAATTAAGTCAGTGAACCTACAATATCATGAACTTAATCGTCAGCAAAAGCACCGTTGCATACATACAATTTGGATTTCAGTATCTCGTTATTCATGACATATATATGGATTCCTTCACAATTTCTTTGAACAAAACGATATTGATCTGTATTTTTATGGAATTTATTTCACATTCTTGTTTTATGCTTTCTAGTCTCGTCTCGGTTCGTCTCTTCCCTAACCAAACCTGCATTTAAATGTGACCCATACGATGAAGTAGACTATAATTATTAGATTTTCTCCCCACAGGTTTCAAAATTGATGCTACTTCGAAGTTTTAATTGATGTAGATCCCATACGTTTATGCTAAGCAAAACTTAAGGGGTGACGTGTGTTGTCTAGGTGAATGGTATTGGGGGGAAGGGGAAAAGGTGAAGAGAAAGGAAAAGATAGTTACCCCAGTTGTTTTTTGTGGCCTTCTATGTCTGCACTATTGTGCCACCATTGTTTTTCTAGTTATCTTTTGGTATCTATTGATGTATTTACTTTTGAATCTTTCTTTTCTTTTATTTTTTTCTCCATTTTTAGCTTATTATAAGCTCATGACCTTGTTATTGTGATTTCATGCAGCTTCAATTCGTAAGGCATATGTCCATCAACTATTCAAATTCAAAAAGACATTTTAGGAGTCATAATGCTACCAGCAAACCATGCTCAACGTGAGTCATCTTTTATATGTTCTTCTTTGTTTTGTTTGAACATGAATGCTGCCTATGCATGCATGTTATGAAAATGCTCCTTGGACATGCTAAGGACCACTAGTTAGATTTTGCCTCTTGTAGAGGTTTTTTTTATGGGGCCATATATATATGAGCATGTACACCTAATTAATCACATGGTTGTAAAATATACCAGAAAGAGGCTTCTTTATTATCTTTCTCCATTCCCATCGTATTCTTCTTTTTTGACTGGATGTTGGGAGACGGGTAGTTTTGATGTGATCAGAAAGCAAGGGAATTTTTAGTGGAACTTGTGTGTTGAGGCATTGGAGCGTGAAATATAAATGGGAATTTAGCCCAAATATACGGGAGGTCCAACATCGGATGGGTGACTTTGATATCATGTTAGAATAACAAGCTTAGGCCTAACTCACCCCAAAAGCTAGCTCAAGGGGTGAGAGTTGCCCAAGGCCTTATATAGGGTATATATTTTTAATCCTAAGGATTCAACAATGGAAGCCTAGAATTAGCATTAACTTACAAGTTGGAGCATGCCACTAAATGCTCTTATAAACACTGCTCATGTACTAAAGTAGATGATAATATGCATTCGACAGTTAACATATAGGACGACATAATTAATATACACACCTGCATAAAACCTTCAACTATCTAGTTTCCCATATTTATGAAATGCTTTCATCTTATTCTCCATGCTGCCTTCTTTAGAATAAGGTTCTTTTTTACTTTCCTATTTTCCTTATTCATAGTTTTACACTCTTCTTTCCTATTTTCAATGTATTGCTTCATATGCTAATAGTTTAATTTCATTGGAAGGCTGCGGGCCCGAGGTGAAGAGAATGAGCAGAATGAAAGCCAAGGTTACAACTCCGGGTACGACTCTTCAGATCATGATGATAATCCAGTGCCAGAGTTCAAATTAGCTCACTTTTTGAGAGGGTGGCTATCATACTCAAGAATACGTGGTGCATCAAGAAAAGGATCACAAGGCCAAAGTCGACCTTCTAGGTTTTCCTTTCAGTGCTTAGGAGGTGGACCCAGGATGATAGAACTTCAAGGCTAACACTTCTTTTAAAGTAAAATAATCGACTGTGACTTGCCAGCCAAAGCTGCAATCATGCACTTGGAGTAACACTTATAAGCTTCACAAATAGATTTCAGCAACGACTAGGCAGTACCAGTCAGACGAAAGTTTTGTTCGGGTGGATTATTTGTTATTAGATACAATCCTTGAAGTTGTTTTAGCCCTTACCTTGTCTTTGCAATCTTGTTTTCTTCCATTTGATTGATTAAAAGCAATCAGTGTTTAATTGTCAACAGTTGGCTACAAATTTTAGGAACTTAGCCATCAAAACTTGGAAAGGACTTGAAGTTAGACATAGCCCACAATTTATGTCAGCATCTGTTGTTTGAAGCGGCGTGAAGCTACCAATTTGGAAGGAAAATTACTAAATTTTGTACTCGCCAAGGGACAATGTCACTTGCTCTGGTGATATTTTTTCCATATTTAGTTTGAAGTATCCAAAATAAATATTATTTACAAAAATTACATAAATATTTTGAATAACCATATTAGCTATATATAGAATTGACCACCATCTGAATATATTTGATAGACGAATTTTCTATATTTTCATTTCCTTCAACAGACTATTTAAGAATTGTTAGTACTTTATTTTTTAAAGCATATCTCTAATGTATTTTTCAACGTCCTCTCAAAGTTTCAAATGACTTTTTATTTTAATGATATTAAAATTGTTTAAAAGTAATTTCAAATTTAAATTTTACTGAAATTCAGTGAATTAAAAATTAAAATAAGTAATATAACAAGTATATTCTTGTATTTTTATTTTAAAATATTTTTGAATTTTAATTATGTTAAATACTTTATTCTATTCATTTTTAAGTTTACGTTGACCAAATTTCAAATAAATGATAACTTAATATTTAAATCTTATTCTTTTAATACTTTTACTTATTTTAAAAAAATATGTTAAAATGTTATTTTGTTTTCAAAATGTCAACAACTAAATACAACGAAACTAAAATTTATCAATATTTTAATAAACTTAAAAGGTCTAGAAAATAAATGTTTACATAAATTTTTATTTATATCCTACTTTTTATTAAAAACAATAAAATTAACAATAATATTAATTATGTGTATATTATTCTTACATCGCTTATTATATTTAATATTAATATTATTATAAATTTTATTTATTAATATTTTAATTTTTATTAATCTATGGTATATATAAAATAGAAATAAAGGTATTAATAAAAAATATCAAAATAATAATATTTATTAATTAAATAAATAAAATTTTATGTATTATGTAATTTTTTTATTATTACTGTGATAAATTGAAATGGTATAATTTTATTATATGAAATTTAAAAATTAAATGTAAATATAAATATTCATTTTTTTTTCGCGATTTTAAGAATATAGGAATGATTTTATTAAAAATCGCATTATTCAGAGATGTGATAGTAAATATAATCCTTACAACTTCAACATCAGTTTAGGGAAAGGGCAAAAAATAGAGTGAACATACTCCGCACGAATGCATAATATGCACGGCCAAGATTAACTGTCAGTATCCTCAACATTACCTGCCGCCGTCAGATCTTTGGGGGACAAGGTGAGGTGGCGAGCAAATGACGTAAGTAGCATTGATCTTTCTATCTTCATTCTTCCCCCTAACGTCACTTCATAAATTGGTATAAATTTTTGGGGTTTTCGATTGGGCATCCGGAAATTCGAATTTTATTAACAGACTCGGAAATTCTCTCTCCACTGGTAAGTTGATACCCTTTTGTTTGGTTCCCAAGAAAATCAAACAAATGAAACGAATTTCCTTATTCAGGTTCTTCTCTTGATCTTGTATATTTTCTTCCTCCTTCCTTTTCCAGCTAGCCAATCAGGGGAATTTTAACTATTTACTCTTTTCTGTATATGCATGTTGTTTGAACTCGTTTTTGTAGGATTTCTATAAAAGTCGTAGAATTTGATCACTCATATGTGTAATCTTGCCAGTGGCTGGATTTTGATTTTCCATTGGAAAAATAATAAGAAAGTTAAATCGACTTTTGGGGATATAAATGCGGATCTATTGATCAGTTGGTTTTTATGAGGATTTTTTTTTACAGAGATCGTAAAGAACAAGGCTGGATGCTAAGGCTTCTTATTTTATGCGAGTGTTTGAATTAGGATTCAGGCTAATATAATAGGATATTTTACAGCTATGATGATCAAGGTAACAATGGTTGAAGGGAGGCAAGTTTCAAATGCGTGGCCTCTTGAATTGGCCTGAATAAGCTTAATTATTTGATAATGGGTGTTAAAACTTTTTGGTTACGCTAGCCAGTCGTTATATCATTTGATGAATATAGCTTCATGTCTTTGTAGTTCCATTCTAATGTATTAAGAATAAACATAGATCACCATTATATGATCTTTCTGATATAATAAAACATTAAGAACATGAGAACATGAGAACATAAGAGTAAAATACATCACTGTTTTATGATCTTTCTGATATAAATGATCTTTCGCTGTAGCATTATTAGTATATTTGAGGGGTGTCGTTATTAAGAACATTCCTGATGCTCATTCCAATGCCAGGTCAAATGGCGGAAAATATTAGAATACCGCAGCGGTCTGCTTCCTTTGAGTATATGCTTTTTGATGGAGATCCTGACCACTTAAGAACAGTTGTTGCTACACCTACCCAGATTTCCCCGTGGATTGAAGCAGCTGAATTGAAACTAAAGCACCGAATTGGACGTGGCATCTTTGGTGATGTTTGGTTAGCAACACATCATCAGTCAGCTGATGATTTTGAGGAGTATCATGAAGTGGCTGTTAAAGTGTTGCATCCCTTGAAGGAGGACATCACACAAATGTTTGTTGACAAATTTGGGAGAATATATTTGAAATGTCGAGAAATGCAAGGTGTTGGTTGGTTGCATGGTGTCTCAATTATAAATGGACAGGTGACTTCCTCACTAGTGAATTTATTATTTTTTCATTGATAACGTATTTACAATTTAAGTAGTGGTGTTTTCCTTAATAGTTTTGTTCCTCTGGTTTTTAGTAACAGCACTTAGAACTCTATTATGATACTAGTTTTTTTTTTTTTTTTTTTTTTTACTGTGCAAGATCTGTATTGCAATGAAATTTTATGAAGGATCAGTTGCTGATCGAATAGCTTTGTTGAAAGGGGGCAAGCTTCACCTGTCAGATATTTTGAGGTTATGGTTTTGGGCATTTATTTCTTTTGCATTAGATACAATTTGCATGTGTAGAATAATCCCGTTCCTCCCAATCCTCAGAAGTTGATGTTTTACAGGTATGGCATAGATTTGGCAAGAGGGATCCAAGAGTTGCACTCAATTGGGCTGCTGGTACTGAACCTTAAGCCTTCTAACTTCCTATTTAATGATCATGATCAAGTGGTTCTTGGAGATTTTGGCATACCTTATCTACTGCATGGCATTCCGTTGCTGAATTCAGAGATGGCTTTAAGACTTGGAACACCAAACTATATGGCCCCAGAACAGTGGGATCCAGAAGTGCGAGGTCCTATGTCTTTCGAGACAGATTCGTGGGGGTTAGGTTGTAGCATAGTGGAGATGTTGACTGGTGTCCAGCCTTGGTTTGGGAAATCAACTGAAGAAATCTATCAATCAGTTGTAATCAAGCGGGAAAAACCACAGATTCCAAGTGGCCTTCCGCCTGCTGTGGAGAATGTTATCAAGGGATGTTTTGAATATGATCTCCGGAACAGACCTTTAATGGAAGATATTTTATATGCATTTCAGAGGTATTTCCTTTGATTAGCTTTTGATTACAGTTTACTTAAAGAGATAAGTGCATACATTAAGTTGTTAGTTGAATATTGTTTTAACTTGTAACAGGATTTGATGAATTGATGTGTTGCTTTTTTCCTTGATTTTGTCCAGCATGTGTCTTACTGTTCTCATATTACTAAAATTGCTTAGAGAGATATCTCCTTCACAGTTCATCAGATGCCTTGAGCTAATATCTCAGAAATCATGGACAATCACCCTCTCCTTTTTAAATACTTTGCTATAGCAAAGATCAAACCTGCCTTTTCTGTTGATGTTACCTTGTTCAACTGGAAATTCTTTTCCCAATTTAGGGCACACAAGACATTCAATTTGAACTGTACATTATGAATATATTAATTGCTCTGGTTTATCTTTACCTAAGCATATTAATATTTCCCCCTTTTATTTGTGACCTCTATTTTGTGTTGTCTCTGTGTTATTTATTTGTTATTTTATATTTTCTCTATTGAGAAGGAAATTATTTAAGGAAAGTACGAAAAAGCTTTTCATTTTTCAGACTTGGGGCTGGTTTATGTTTCTATTTGATACTTTAAACTCATAAATAGTTTGTTAGATATCAAGAGACCATGTAGTTAACATTGCATGAAATTAATTATTGAAAATATTTCTTGTATCAATACAGAAGTATTGGTCTGCCTCTCCTGAAACGATCATCATCATACTTGAAACATTTGAGGAAATATCCATAACTTTCTATTTCTTGCCAATTCTGCTGCCCTGTTATCAACAAGCAGGTTCTGGAAGCCACTGTAAAATTGTAAAAACACTAGAATAAGTGTTTTCTATTTACCCCTTATCTGGTTGAGGGATTGATTTCTGGTCTCTGAAAACTAATTGCTGAATAGCAGTAGTATTCTGTTAGACTGTACCTATTTATGAATTGTTTGAACTGAAGTCCAAATTTGTGTATTGGTTTCAACTAAGTTTCAAAATGTTGTATATGATTGCAACCATTACCCGTAATCTTTTAGGTGGTTGTGTATAATATATAATACACTTGCCTCTATAATAACTGTCTTTTGACCTTACAATTTGGTATCTTTACGTTGTAATTACTAATTAGTGAGAAAAACAATAGAATATGATTTTAAACTGTCATCAGAGATCAAAAGTATTTAACCAGAGTTTATAGCTTCAGTAAGTTGGCATCAGACTAGGAAAGGTGAAACCTAAGTGGCTTCTTTTCTCTCTCTCTTCTCTCTTTTTCTTTCCATGTTGTAATTTAGATCGCATTTTGCATTTGCAGCTCAAAGAATGCTGTTTACAGTGATGGAGGATGGGTTGGTCTCGAAAGCAGAGCCCTTGCAGAAAAATCAAGCAATGGTGGTTATACTGCATGGTACTTCTCCAAAGATCATCTCCAAGTGGGTGACCCAGTTCGTTCAAGAAAACCAATGAATGCATGCAAACCTCAAAACATGGACGTCCCTAGCGGAATTGTGGTTAATGTGGATCATGACACTGATAGAAATGGTTTTGTGCTGGTTAAAATTGCTGGAATTCATAATCCTCTCAGGGTACAAGAGTCAACACTTGAGAGGGTCACATCTGGCTTTGCAGCGGGAGACTGGGTGCGACTGAAGGAAGAACATGGCAGGCATTCTCCTGTGGGAATTATACACTTTGTGGATCGTGAAGGAGGAGGTGTGACAGTTGGTTTTGTAGGTTTAGAGACTCTCTGGATGGGAAGTTCCTCTGAGCTTCAAGTGGCTAAGGTTTATTGTGTAGGGCAGTTCGTGAGGCTGAAGGCTGATGTGATTACACCACGATTTGAGTGGCCTCGTAAAAGAGGACGATGGGCCACTGGAAGGATTTCACATATCCTGCCAAACGGGTGTCTTGTTGTTGGCTTCCCAGGGAGGCTTGTGTTTGGAGATGAAACCAATAGCTTCCTAGCAGACCCAGCTGAAGTGGAACAAGTTACTTTTGATACTTGTCCTGGAGTGGTGGAGAAATATCAGCATGTTGAGGATTTTCACTGGGTTGTAAGACCAATTGCAATTGCATTAAGTGTGTTTACTGCCATGAAGCTTACAATATCTGTTGGACGGAGTGTAAGCACAAAACTGAGAAAGAACCAAAAATCAGGCAACGGCCATTATCAGGAAATCACAGGTGGTAATACTAATAATGCAGCTTGGCTTCCACCACCAGTTGCAAATATTCTTTTCAAAGAGGGTGTTCCTAGTGCCACTGTTAGGTAATCTTTCACCTTATTTTAAGCCACAAGTAAGTTTTCTAGCATCTAAAATCATTTCGTAGGCTGTCAACTCTAATAACTGCCAAAGGTCAAGAACATCATTGCATTGGTTTAACTCAATGCAAATGGTACCAGTTATCTGTAGATATCCAAGTAAATACAGATATTTACATACTCCGAATATCCCCGTACAGAATATTTGTTGAATTTATGCATTGGCTCTTTTGTATAAATTTGAACTTCGATTCTGGTCTGCTGCAAGTTGGTTCCTATGTACTTGTTGCTTTGGCGCATGGTATCCCATGTTTCTCTTGTATATTCTGTGAATTATTGCTCTACTTCTTTAGTTTGATATACAGAATTTACACTTTAGAGAATAACTTAATCCTATAATGCGAGATCAAGTGAATATTATACTTCCGTTAACCATATATAAATTTATACTTTTATACATGAATTTTGTAATATAAAATTATACGAAGTTATTATTTATTTTTAAAAAAATACGGCACAACTTAACTATTTTTTAATTTTTTTTTATTTCAAATGAAAAATCTTTTTCTCTCTTTAAAGAGCTTCTAAATCTAGATTTAAAATAATTTTTTTTATCCGGTATTATATTTATATTTTAATTAAAATAAAAATTCGAATAATCAATAGGACAAGTATCCCAGAGAATGGGCTCAGAAGCCCATCCACATTTCCGACCGACCCAACTCAAATAGACCCAAACTCGAAAGCTGTCCACTTAAAATTACCAAAGTAGCCCGAAGTTGAATCGTGAATTCTGGTCTAGCCACTCTCTGGTTTGAGGAAAATCAAGAACCGATGATCAACTTAGAAAGAACAAAGAAAATGACTGTATCAGAAACCCTCTCGTAAGTTCCATCTCTTTCTTCTTTATATAATTTTTTCTTGAGAATACAAACAAAACAAGAGAAAATGTATTGAAATTTAACTGTGCATATCCCATAAAGTTGAAAAGATCCCAGTTTCCTTCCCCCTTCTGTTTCCTCTATCTTGTTGATTGTACTACTTTGAAGTTCCTTTATGTTTGGTTGCCGAGAAAATAAGGAAAAAAAGAAAGACGGTAGTTGTCCGGAAACAGCATAAACATTCCCTTATAATGAATGTGACTGAATTTCTCCATGTCCAATTTCCAATGAGATGACAACGTGGGACTTCAGAACTGAAATATTGAATACCATTTTCTTGTTCAGTTCATAAATTTACCATAAATTATTGCATTATGGTTTGTTGCTGAGAAAATGGGGAGGAAAAGGAATAATTTAATTAACCATCCATTTGGGTTTTATATTACTCTCTCTTCCTGATGATAAGATCAATGCATATGCAGTAAATTTGGTCCTTTTCTGGGTTCCATTAACCTGAATGAACGTGTTTTTCCTAGGACTATATGTGAAGAGAACGACTATGAACAACAGAAGGAAGAAAAAGAAGGTGAAGATGGTGATGTGGATGGTGTATCCGAGAAAGTACAGTGCATGACCATCCTGAGGCCAGAAACAAGTAAAAAGGGTGAAGTTTCCTCGCTTACATTTTATTCAGTTTAATGAGGAGAAATGACTAGGTTTTTTTGTAGGGTTTAAAATCCTTGAAATTTTCCATTCAATGTTTTTGCTTTTGGAATTCTGAAGATTGCCACATGCCCATATTTCCTTAAAGTAGCATATTACTTTGTACCAAAAGGTGATATACCCTCACCTTAGGGGCTCCCACACCCCGGCCCGACAGGATTGTGGAGGGGTAAATCACGGTGACTCAGCGGTAGTCAAGTATCATATTACTGTCTTTAAGAAAGGATGACCATTACAATATTGATATGAAATGTTTATTTTTTTACAAAACCCAGCTACTTTTTAGTTGGTGCTTTTTTTTGTTCGATTATTGTAATATACAAACAGAGATGATGATATGCTTAAATCCCAGAAAAATTTTGATTCAGTGTATTATTCTGGAAGACTTGTTGAAGTTGAATGTTGATGCACAATTGTTTAGCTCCTTCATGACTTTGCTCATTCCTTCTTAAATCATTGTAATACATAATTGGAGTAGAGCCTCCTGTAAAACTAGGTCCTCCATTCCTTTTTCAATGATCTTAACTAGTGAAGGCTTAAGCACGTCTACTTCTCATTAGATGCAATGCAAGTGAAACATTCTCATAAAATAGTTCGATTCTCATAATATACGCAAGCATGTATGTTTTCCTTTGCCTAAATGTATTGATTGGGGTCCTTTACTGCAACCAAATGTACACTTCATGCCGAGTCCTTGCAGCCATGTTGGTAAAGAATGATAACTATCAAAGTCTTGCCCTTTTATCAAATGAAAAATCACAGTCTATCTATGAAGCTAGTTTACTCTCATTTATGTTTTTATGGGCGTGAGTTTGTCAATCTTGCAATCAAACAGACTTTCTGTTGGCCCCTCATTCAAACTGACAATTAAAAATGTAATTAGGTGAAAAGCTCTCCCTGGCAAAGTATGGTCTGTGGAGACGAGAACAAAAGACTCAAGCAGCAAGACTGAAGAAACAACTCAAGGCCAAGTGGGAATTTGAGCAGCTAATTGAGGAACAACTTAATAGATTCCGTGCCAATTACAAACGTGACATGGTCCCAACCAGGCTCAAGGATGTTGCTCAATCCCTCATGCCTAAATGGGCCCCACCTCATGAACTAGCTGCCCTTGCCTGGCTTGGAGAGTGGCGACCCTCTGCCATTCTGGACCTCCTCCATGGCCTGTTTCACTCCTCATCAACCTCATCGGCATCATTTCTAAAGGGTTCAAATGACATGGAAAGGCTCCTCTCTCAGGTTATGAATGAAATACGCATTGAGGAGGCGGTAATCGATGAGGAAATGGCTGAGATTCAAGCCACATGTATCTTTCATCTTTCCTTTGTTCCTCTCTACAATCATCTATCACGTAATGCTACAATGGCTTGTGTTCAAACTGAGTTCAAGAAGCTTGAGAGGGTCATCACTAAGGCCCAACAACTCAGGTCTAATTTCTCTCTCTTTGTCTACATGACTATCTGAATGCAGTATAAGATAGTTTTCACATTTTGTGTGCATCTAATATAAGCATGCGTATAAAGTGCATATGCATATCAAGTGAAGATGTAAGTGCATCAATAAATATCACAGGTTTAAGGCATTGGAGTTGGTGGTAAAGAAGGTGTTAAATCAAACTGATGCAGCAGAGTTCTTGGTGGCATTTGTGGGAGTTCAAGATTTAATCCATCAGTTTGCAACAACACAGAAGTTACCAGAGCGTCCACGAACTGCACCTGTTATGACCATGCTGCATAGTTAAAGAGTCCAGAAGACATGGGAAAGTGCTCCAAATCCAAGATCAGCACTTAAGAAAATCAATATCACAATCCAAGTATAGCAACCAGAATTGTGTAGATTAGTGGAAATAACTTTCTTGTTATCAGTTGTAATATGTAGTTATAACACCCGAAACTGCGAGAATGATACATGTAGATACCATCTTGTTCTTCAAACTGTATATGAAAGGAATCAACAGAATTGCATTTTTCCTGTATTTCATTTTCATCTCCTTCAGTTTTGTGCCTCTAATTTCACCGAGTATGAGCCAATTATCTGGTTATAATTTGAAGGAATTAACTTCTGTACTATTTTTAGTACATGATGAATCAAATATGGTTTGAAGTTGCAGCAAGCAGAAAGTGTGAAACAAGATTCTCAATACAGTGAATTAAAGATCAATTAAATTATGCTTATTTGAGTTGTGATTCCATGTTGGATGAGGTGCAAATAGTTCCAAATAGCAGTAAGAAATGGTTTTAATAAACAAATGAAAGAATGATGAAAATAAACAAGTCAAGGAGAAATACAAAAACTAAGTAGTGAATGAGAACCTCCTACTTTCAAAAGAGCATATAAATTTGAGATTTTTTTAAAGAACTCTAATAAATTTTACACTTCAAATCTCAAGAGCAACTCAAGAAACTGAGGCATTGAAAATCCAAAAGAAATATCTTAAAACTTGATTAAAAGACAATAGAGACTCAAGTGAGCATAATGGAGTTATATAAGGAGAAGCCTTAAAGAGATTGATGGACCTACAAAAATCCTCAATGATACCATGTTGATAATTGTAGCCAATTTTATGAAAATGGATTTGAGGTATTGATACTAAAGTTAAACTAATACTTCTCTCCCTAACCTTGTGAACCTCTATGCATTAATTATATTATGTTGTTTTCTTTTACACAATCCTTTTCATGTAATAACATGTCTATCCAATTCAAAATAATATGTTTGCTCGTGCAAAAAAAGATCAAATTGTGAAAAGGACTCCAACCACCTTACAAATTATGTTGTTCCACCACTTGCACTTAATATTATTATTATTTCATTTTTCTAAATATTTACTAAAAAGTTGATGTAAAGGCCATTTCAATCCGATAGTCTTTGACAATCAATTCAGTTGTTGAACTATCAGAATATCTAAGTGTTCTAGTGCAGAACATTCGGAGCTTACTTAATCTATATTGGAAAGTGACAGTTTCCTATCTTCTTAGACTAACAAAAAATTGTGCAGACCGATTAGCTGCTCTAGATAAAGATTATCCTGTAAGACTCTTTATATTACACTATCCTCATGTCTGTAAACAATGAGACTTCCACTAGCTCCATGCAATGTTAATTGTTTCTCCTTCTTACAAATAAAAAAAAGAGTTGATGTAAAGGGATAAATTATATGATGAAGAAGCAAATGATGCAGAGAGGCTATAAATACTTCAGTGGTGCCTTGGCCTGACCAAGAAATATACACTTCCTTAAATCTCACCTCCCCACTCTCTCTTCTTGCTTAGGTCAAAGAAAACAGCTCCATTGGATTCTAAGAGTCAAAAAATTACAGTGACCATCCAAGAAAAGAGAGAGAGAAAATGTTTGCAGGAGAAAATGGTCTACAAGGAGACCCAAGATTGCAAGCCATATCAGATGCCATAAGAGTAGTCCCTCATTTTCCTAAACTTTGGTAGGTTATTATTTTTCTTTTTCTTTCAAATGCAAAAACATTTTTTTTTGTGCTTCTTTCTTCTTCTAATTTGTGGGTTCTTGTTCTATGTTAGGAATTATGTTTCGAGACATAAGCACATTATTACTTGATCACAAGGCTTTTAAAGGCACTCTGGATATCTTTGTTGATCGCTATAGAGATATGGGTATCTCTGTTGTTGCTGGTATTCTCTCTCTCTCTCTCTCTCTCTCTCTCTCTCTCTCTCTCATACACACAGATTTTACAAATTTGTGGGTTCTTGTGGTCTGCTCTTTACATTCCAGGAAACTAGTTTATGTATAAGGTTGTGGCTGCTAATTTCTTTTTTAATTTTTTTCCTCAAACTAGTTGGTGTTAAGGGATCTCCATACAACGATTGGGATTGGGACTTTTTTGTTTCTATACATAAGTACTAAATATCAGCACAAATTTGAAGAATATTTATCAAACCCAGAATATTATTGGGATCATTCTTAATGAACTATGGACATTGCAGTGTACCTATTATTCTTTATACCAATGACAAGAAAATATTTGATAATCATGATACTACAATGATCTCTTAGATAGGATAAGTTGGCTTGTTTGTATTTCCTACTGATGTGGAACCAGCAGTTCCCAAATATAATCATGTTTCTGCATATTCCTTGATTTTTTTTTACAATATGTTTTTCTAGGAGTACTGGAAGCTAGAGGTTTCTGTTTGGCCCTTCAATTGCATTAGCTATTGGTGCTAAGTTTGTTCCTCTACGTAAACCCAACAAATTGCCTGGTATCGTTTTATACGAATCTGGTACTACTGAACTAAATGATGCAGTAAAATCTGTGGTTGAAGTTCTTGCTGATTTTTTGTTGAAATGTGTCGTCATGCATTGAGGAGGATCCCCTTTATTTTGGAACTGGCATTGATTTTCTTAGAATTCAGTATGTGTAGGAATTCTAAATAGTAATGCAGTAGGAATTATGATCTCAGATGTTGATGTTTATAGAAAGATATACGGTTGTTCAAGCCTTCAATGGCTAACACTACTCTCTTCCCTATTTGAAATAGTGTCTACTGCTTTCCTATCCACGAGTGCTGCTTATATTACAGGTTGTGAGCACATGAACCGTAGTTTGTGAACAGCGGTTCTCGCTGCCAGTTAAGCAATTAAGTGGTGATAGTGGTCCAGCTTACCTCGTATATTTCTCATTAGGTTATTATCTTTATCTAAACTGTCAAATGCCGAGCCATCCGGACCATGAAGCCGCGGCGTTTGGAGTCGGCTCTGGCTTTCCTAACAGATGTGAAAAAGAAAAAAGAGTTGTGACCTCCCTTACAAAACTGCCAATTCAAAGTCCTCCTACTCTATCTCTAAGAAACAAAGAATGAAAAAATAGATAATATAATCAATAATGGTTGAATGATGGTGCGTATTTCATCCTTTTTTATACAGTGGGGAAATGGGATCATTAGAAAATGCGAAATTTCTTCTCTTCTGTTGAATATCTAGGAGAAGTCATTTCTGAAGAATATGTACTTGAATATGGAAAAGATTGTCTTGAGATGCAAGTTGGAGCTGTTAAAAATAGGGAACGTGCTATAATCATTGATGATTTAGTTGCTACTGGTGGAACACTCTCTGCAGCAATAAGATTATTAGATAAGCTCTTTGAAGGTACTGGTATATTTCTGTTACTGCTCTTGTTCCTGACTAAATATCTGCATATTTGGATTTGCCATTTACTAGAACGTGTTGGGGCTGAAGTTGTCGAATGCGCATTCGTCATAGGCTTGCCTGAACTTAAGGTAATGGCAATAAGTTTTCCTTTTCGGGTATATTTAGCTCCAACGGTGAGTTCGAACTCGAGATTTCACAGTCTTGAACTAAAGCTTATTGGTGGCAATAGGCTCTTTAAATGCATGCAGCTACATTCTTCTGAACATGACTTTTCAGTCAGCATATTTAGTCTTCTTCATGAAGCAGGTGAAATGGATATTGTCACTTTTGCAGGGACAGTTGAGGCTAAGTGGGAAGCCACTGTACATTCTTGTGGAGTCCCGTCGGTAAACGAACTGATCTGGTATATTTCCATGTTTTCTTGATGCAAAAGCCTTTGAACTTTTAGGATTAATCCTTAGTTGAATGGACTTAGCATCATCAACGCTTAATCCACGTTCATCTTGACAAATTCACTTTCTCCATTATGTGCTCCTCCGTCCTCTCCAGTCCACCACATCTAACAGAGCTAACCAGCTTTCTGATATTATGTTTTTGTGTGTAATTTGTGATGTAGCTGTTGTGTTTTGTCCTTAAATCAATTTGCCACATTTCAGAATTCGCTTCATAAAGCAACCATGAGCAATGTTCTCAGGCAGTGACCCGTATTAAACATCAGAGGGCAAGGAACAGCTTTTTGAGTCTACTTGTTATGAGTTGTTATATAATTCAGGAATCAAAACCAGAAAGAAGCATGGCTTAAATAGTCAATTACATTTGAATTTCACTGTACAGATCAAGTGGCGAATATCATGTCGATTTCTAATCTTTTATTATTTTTTTTTAAGTAAAGTCGAGAATTGAAATTTGATATATAAAATAACCGGAATACTTTATCTCTTATCGGCTCATTAAATGATAATTGGGTATATCTATGAATACAAAAAAAAAAAAGAACTCTTTTGCCTTTGACAATGTTTAAATCATTGAGATAATAGATTTAATGGAAGGAGAGAGATATTTTATGTGATGAAATCAAACTACTCATGATTTTTAAAACATAGAGGTCTAACATACCAAACGGCATCGTTTCATTCCGTAAGTGCAAGTACCGGAAACAAATCCACGCGCCCATCTTGTCCTTTCAAAAGAGGCAACCGCTTTTCTTCTTCTTCACCGTCATCAGCTCAGTATATATACAAACAAAACACATCCATCGGCTGAACCAGCAGACCTAATCCCCAAGCCAAACCCGATCGGTCTACTCTAGAATTCGCCGGAAAATGTCTGCGGTTGTTTGCGGAAGCAAAAGATCCTCCTTCCTGGAGGACCTTCCCTCACCACCTGTTTCCAAGAGGCTTCGCTGCAGTTCCTCTTCTACTTCCCCTGTTTGCTTCTCTCCTCCCTCGCATCTCCATCAACTCAGAGTTCTTTTCCCCAACTTCGATTCTCAGGTCTCCCTCTCTCTCTCTCTAGATTTGGATAGCGTGAGTTTAGTTGATGATCTATGCAGTGTTTTGCTTTCTTATATTTTGGTCTCTAGTAGTAGAGTGCGTTTGTGTCGATGAGAAAGGTGGAGAGTTTATTGGCACAACTTATGTTACGGCATTGTTAGGATTCTAGTTGACATGATGATTTATGTTGTAATTGTGTGTAAAAAGCGTTGTTTTGGCCTTTTAAGAACAAGTTGGATTTCACTGAAGTTCAAGTCTGCCCTTTTCTAATATCTTATGAATTTTAGGGATATCCAAATGATTATATCTCGACTCCATATTTCCAAGGTCCACTAGGTCTTGCTTTGATAGTAGGTTAACCCTCCTGGACTCAGAATTTATTCCATTTCAATTTTGCACAAGCTTTTATGTTATGTGAGGCACATGTTCTTTGTAATGTATTCGATGCCATCTTGGAAGCCATGCTTATTTGTAGCGATAGCACAAATTTGTGTACAAATCAGTGGTTTATTCTAACTGATATGGGCTTATGGGAGGCAGAGATTGGTTGGATACTGGTACATCTTATCTATTTTAGTAGTTGTAGTTGCAATTTCAACTGTTGAGATACTGTACACATGCAGTGCTTGTGTCTGAATGTCATATATTAATCACTTATGTTTGATAGATTCATTTTTCTTAAAGTAATATTTTTGGTGGTCTCACTATGAGTGACATGGGTTTTCCTTATCATCTATCGACATATGTGTGTTTGTACGTAGTCAACTATGACATTTTGGTGGCAAAATGTCCACGTCACTGACCGTGTCATGGTATAAACTTTCAGCTTCTTGAGGCAGCACTGGAAGAATCTTGTAATGATTTGGACTCTGCCATCAATAGCCTGAATGGGCACCTTTTAGAATCTGCAGAGCAAAATCCAAATTATGCTGAAGAAGCTAGCATAAATGTCAAGCAAGGTATGTTAGTTATTACATGCAGATAGAAAGCTTTGCCAACAGTATGAATAAAGATTCTACTCTCTCTCTCTTTATCTCTCTTGAAGGGGTTGCAGTTTAATATGAAGTTATACTTTTGTGACACTTGGATTTGTTAGTAAGTACTAACTAGGGATAGGAACTGAATTCATTTTGGGATTCAATTATTCATAGATTCTGGGATTATCTTCAATATAAATTTTAGTTTGAACATTTTGATATCTCCCATTCAAAGCATGTAATTGCATGTCTTTACTTATATCAGTAAATGTCTCTCTGGCTCTCTACGAATATAATTCTTGGTTGAGGAATATAATTTCACCAAGCATTTGGAATTTAGATGTATTATTTGTCTTCCTCCTATCCATTCTATGACCAGGTTAGTTTGTTGTTACATGATCAGTTTTAGTGATGGCATGCAGCTGTTTATTGATGTAGTAGGAGCTGCATTGAGCTTGCAATATGAAATGCCATGATCAGTGGAACTAAATGATAAATTGCTATGGTTGTGCACATATGAAATTCTGTGTCTGCTATATGCTCTGTTGTTTAATTTGTTTAATGTCAAATGGATGAAAAAAGAATTTCACAGATGCTCTCAAATTTGACAGTTATACTGCCCAATGATGGAGATGCTACTGCTGCTGACAATAAATCAGTGCCAAGCAAACTTCCAGTGAATGGTGCAGAATGGGTGGACTTGTTTGTGAGGGAAATGATGAGTGCTACAAGTGTTGATGATGCCAGAACCCGTGCCTCAAGTGTGCTGGAGATTTTGGAGAGATCTATCAGTAAGCATGCTGCTGAAGTTACAGCACAGAGTTTACAGAAGGTATCTATCTGTGTTACAGACCTATCTTTATAGACACTATGCTCTTCGTGGATTGGCACTACTAGGAAGGTTAGTGATATTCTTGGTATGCATAATAGTCATAAATATAACAGTTGCCATTTCTTGACCTTTCCAACATTTGGGTAATACCAACAACTTAGAGAAATGTTTATGGGGACCTTAGAATGGCCTTATCTTTTTCATGGATTGATTAACTTTGTCTCATTTCCTTTCTCCAACAAGTCAAAAGCAGGGTTGAATGAGTTATTCTTTTTTTCTCCCTCTGATAGTTGCCTTCCCCTGCAGAATACTAGCAGCATTTACTCTGTACATTTAGATACATGTACCTTCTCATCCGGGTTAGAAATTAGAAAATAAAGTAGTGTTCTTTCTTCTTCTGGAATAAGGCTAAATGTGAATCCATTGTATTTCTTATAGTTAGCGTGAAATCTTTCTTATGGTTATGGTGCCACTATCAATACAATTTGAGGCTGAAGCATTCAGGAAGGAGGAAAGAGGGAACTTTTAAATTGGCAGTGGCTTGTTGATTTTAGTTAGGCTAAAGGATCAAAGTACTGCTCCACTTTACCACTAAAGTCTATTATACCCCTTTATTCTATTTGCCTTTTCCTTTGCAGAATTCCACATTGAGCAAGTAAAGCCCATGTTCTTCAAATAAATGAATGATTGGCATGTTGAACATGTGTTAGCTTAATATAATGTTTGTAATATAAAACATGCATTAAAGGTTCGAAAATGATGGTGTAAAAATATTTTAATAGGAAAATTTTTGGAATTTCACATTAACTGATGGTTAGAAGTTAATATGTGATATTTTCCTTGGAAGTATAGTTAGAGAATCTTTGTCTAGGATTTCCCTGTTCCTTGGTAGGAGAGTATGTGTATGTTCTTGGCATCTTTTTTAATCTTTTAGTGCATTTGTGAACAGTTCAATTTAGAACTGAACATAAATTCAGTCGACTGAGAGCTGTATATTGTCGCAAATTTTTATTGTTTGAGTACTTAATTATATGAAATTACTGTACAACCATGACCTTAAGAAAAAATCTTTTATAGGTGCCATTGGACAACATATTTTTGTATGCATCTATAACTATTGCTTTTCTATTTCAGGAAAACCTGATGCTAAAAGAGCATATTGAAGTAGTGGTGCAAGAGAATTCAATCCTAAAGAGAGCTGTGGCTATTCAGCATGAACGTCAAAAGGAGTTCGAGGATAAAAATGGGGAGTCGCAGAAGTTGCTATCTCAATATCAACAACAGTTGAAAACTCTTGAGGTCAGAATCAGAACTCTCATAAACCCTTTTTTTTTTTTTTTATGTTCCTTCTCCTGTTATGCCCCTGTCAAGTTCGATAAGCCTATGCCAGTGATATGGAGAAGGGGAAGAAAAGATAGAGATAGTTCAGAAAGAAAATTAAGTTCATATTTTGGTCATCCTAACGGGTATGGTTTTGGTTTCAGATGAATAACTATGCGTTGATGATGCATTTGAGACAGGCCCAGCAAAGCAGCCCGTTCCCAGGACGTTTCCATCCTGATGTCTTTTAGTAAGAGATGTGAACCAATATGATTGTTATCCTACGAAATACGTGTTTGTTGCCAATGCATTGCTTTCCGTATTGAGTTGCATAGGTTATGAGCGCTAAGCAAGTAGAGGTTGCCACTAATGTCCCAATTCAATGGATAAGGAAGCCAGCCTTGTAAGAAAAAAAATTTGATTCTTTTTCCTTGAAATAATTTTTGCAGAGAATTACGACAACACAGTACCTATATATTTTTTTATTCAGTGATGTATCTTGGTATTGATTTTTTTCTTCTCTGAACTGTCCTGTCCTGGTTGTATTTGTTAGCATTAACAAGCCCACGAGACTCATTACTCTTACATTTACTCCCAACTTTCCAAAACAAGTTATCTTGCTGCAAATTCTCATGCCTGCTTCATATTGTATACAATGACAATTTCAAGAAAGATAATTAGATCAAAATCTTGTTGCACTCTTGCTTTTAAAATTTTAACAAAGAAAAACAAGTACCCATAAAGTACTTGGGGGGGGCTGATGAGCTTGAGCTCGAATACCACTATAAATACCAGAAATCATAAACAGAACTGATTTTAGGTTCAGAATTCAGATCCTAATATTTGATTTTAATTTATCGAGTCATTGACCGGCATAAGCTATTAAGCTTGAGCTTCTTGCCTGCTTGGAGTCGATGTCTCTAGTTTCTTGTGTTCATTGCTCAACTCCTTGAAGATGGAGAACACAAAAAATATTTGAAGAACCTAGCAAAATCTTTTTTCTTGAAATATTAACACCCCCATTTGGTACACTGACACGATTTCAGCATCAGGGATGGTGTGGCTCCTGGAGAGCAAAATGCTATTCTATTGCTGACTTGAACATTTAATCTTAAACTAAATGGCAAAATAGACCCACTGGTTGATTTTATTATGAACATAGATGCATAAGCTTTCAAGTGCCCTTAGAGAACATTTTTCCATCTTCAACCTTTGTTTCTCTCCCATCGTAATAGAGCTGGTGCTTTACTAAAAATCTCACTTTCATCTGGTTCCTCTTGGCAATTACATATTTAAATGTTTTCTGGAGGAACATATTTGCAAAATTTCCCCACAATGAATGAAAATATTAATTTGTAAACTAATATTCCAGAATGCTTTAGAGTACGTTAACATTACCAATACAAAAGAACGATATCTATCATTTTGTACGACTTTGTTTGAACAGAATCACAATGGAAACGACTACAGGAGTTAATACCATAGTCAAAGCTAGGAGAATGTTGGGTTTTGTTATTTCAGGAAAAAGGATGCTTCCATATTTTATTAGAGCTGCACCAGCTACAGAACCAGCTCCTAGTTTCCACAAATAGTTCAGATCCTCATCCTGTTCACAAAAAAACCTGAGATGCATATAAATAAATTTGTTTTCTTCATTAGCTATCTTTGGGTATTTTCTTTTCTTTGAGTGACAACTAATTCCATACACAAAAACATCATCAGGAAATCAAGAATAATTAGAGAGAGAGAGAGAGAGGACCTGAGAGATGGTGTTGCTGTTATCTATGCTGGAATTTTCTTCTTCTCTTGGAGAGTTGGAGGCGTGGATAGGAGAATATTCTTTAACGGTTGCAATTGATAAGAGTTTTGGAGCGTTGAGGAAGAACTTATGAGAGCCCATGAAATTTGTGGGCTCCCACAAAACCTTGTGATTCCAGGAGTATGCATAGCAGAGCTTAGGAACTGCCCTTGCCATAGCTGCTACTGCCATTATCTGTTTATCAAGAGTCTCAGTCTCCTCTTATTATCGAAATCTATTACTGGCTGTAAATCCAACATGTGAATTATCCTAGGGGCGTTTTGGGCATTTGGATAATTGGTCTTTTGGCCATTTTCTTCTCTGTTTAGCTCATCTCTTTTGCAGTGCAGTTCTTGAAACTAGGCTCCATTGATGCTGCCCTCTGAAGCTGTTGATTGTTATAGGTGTTCCTGCAATTCGCAATTTATTCCAAGAAATCAAATTAAATATACAAAAATAGAATTCTGCATAAAATCTAGGAAATGGGTAATTTCATTTTCAAGTTATTAATGCATTAATTATTTTTTTTAAACTTCTAAATTAAAAAATCCTAATTACTAATCTTTCAACTTATTTTAATTACATTTATAATGTTCTATAATTTTATTACATAACAATAATATTAAATAATAATAAGATTAATTTTAAAGACTATTTATTTTAACCTTTTAATATAATTTATAATTTCAATTTTTTATATAAATTTTATAAATTTAATGACAAAAAATATTTGATTTATTCTTTTTAATGTCTCAGAAGCACTTTTCTTTTTCAAATGCGACATGTCGTATCTTACATCACCATAGAGATATCATTCCCAACAGTGCGCCTGTTTTTTTTTTAATAATTATTTTTAATCGATTCCAGCATTTCTTCCTCCCTCTTCGATCCCAATTTCTCTCTCAGAAACCCTAATTGTAAGAATCTTGTGAAAATCATCGAAAATGGTGTTGGCACAGTTAGGAGGGAGCATATCCCGGGCAATCCAGCAGATGAGCAATGCCACAATCATTGACGAGAAAGTTTTAAACGACTGCCTCAATGAGATCACCCGCGCTCTGCTTCAATCCGATGTGCAGTTCAAGCTTGTCCGCGACATGCAGACTAATATCAAGAAGATTGTCAATCTTGATGATCTCGCTGCTGGTCACAACAAGCGCAGGATCATCCAGCAGGTAATTCCAATTTTATTTGTAGCCCATTTGTTGAATTTCAGATTCTGGGATCACTTGCAGATTCTGATTGAAAATTTTGAATTTTTCGATTATATTAGGCAATTTTTAACGAGCTCTGCAAAATGTTGGATCCGGGGAAGCCATCTTTTACTCCGAAGAAAGGAAAAACAAGTGTGGTTATGTTTGTTGGTTTACAAGGTATACATGCTGGTTCTTCTCATGGATTCTTATGCTAATTCATAGCGAATTGAAGAGAACAGTTTTTCTTATCCAATCTTTGCAATGTGGAAATTTTTTCAGGGTCTGGAAAAACCACTACTTGTACTAAATACGCATATTATCATCAGAAAAAAGGTTGGAAACCTGCTCTAGTATGTGCTGATACATTCAGAGCTGGTGCTTTTGATCAACTAAAACAGAATGCTACCAAAGCTAAAATTCCATTTTATGGAAGGTACTTGTTTTCATTAAATTTCCATCTGTTGTGATATCTAACCTTGACAAAGTTGCAGCTGCAGTCAAGTCCTATATCATAAATGTTAATAGACTATATCTGAATTTTACAATTTCAATATATTTGGCCTTTCCCCACAGTTACATGGAATCGGATCCTGTGAAAATTGCTGTGGAGGGAGTAGAAAGATTCAAGAAAGAAAATTGCGATCTTATAATCGTTGATACAAGTGGGCGCCATAAGCAGGAAGCTGCTCTTTTTGAAGAAATGCGCCAAGTTTCTGAAGCAACGGTATTTTTCTATTCTTTCTGGTATTTTCTGCTCTTTTTGATTTATAGGCATCGCAGGTGCTAAATTTTTTTTTTCTTGCTTTCCAGAAACCAGATCTTGTCATATTTGTTATGGATAGTAGTATCGGTCAAGCTGCATTTGATCAAGCTCAAGCATTTAAGCAAAGTGTTGCAGTTGGAGCTGTGATTGTTACCAAAATGGATGGTCATGCAAAGGGTGGTGGTGCTCTTAGTGCGTAAGTATTCTTGTGATTATTGTCGGTTTAAACAATTAATAGTGGCATTATATCAATTCTTTGTCTTGTTTAACTATTGCAATAATCTTGATTTCTATTTTGAATACCATTTACAGTGTTGCAGCAACAAAGAGCCCTGTTATATTTATTGGAACTGGAGAGCATATGGACGAGTTTGAAGTTTTTGATGTTAAACCTTTTGTTAGTCGCCTGTTAGGTATTGACCTCCTTCTTTCACTTTGGGTACTTATTGCTATGTCAGTGTTCTTATAACCTCCAGAAATTGTTGTTACTTGATTGCTTAATATTGCTGTGAGTAACATAAATCTTCCATCTAGGAATGGGTGACTGGTCTGGATTTATGGACAAAATTCATGAGGTTGTTCCTATGGATCAACAACCTGAGCTTCTGCAAAAACTCTCAGAAGGAAACTTTACCTTGAGGATTATGTATGAGCAGTTCCAGAACATACTCAAAATGGGTCCCATTGGCCAGGTTCTCATTTTTTTATTCTGTTAGATTGAACCTAGAGCATGTTCTGTTATGTTAATGTGTAATATGATAGAAAATGAATGACTGATATTAATAGCAACAATAATTGACCTGCTGGCTTGCTATTGACTTTCTGTTGAAAATTCCTGGGTATGTGGTGTAGGTATTTTCAATGCTACCAGGATTTAGTGCTGAATTGATGCCAAAAGGCCGTGAAAAGGAAAGCCAGGCAAAGATTAAGCGTTATATGACTATGATGGATTCAATGACAAATGAAGGCAAGTCAATGCTATTTTATGCTTTACCATTTTGTATGTTACCAATTCTATAGCAGAAATATACATTCTTGTTAAAAATTGTTAGTTTGTACTTAATCTATTTGCTTATTGATTGCAGAATTGGATAGTTCTAATCCTAAGCTTATGAACGAGTCACGCATCATGAGGATTGCACGGGGTTCTGGCCGGCAAGTTAGAGAAGTAATGGAAATGTTGGAAGAGTACAAGCGTCTGGCCAAAATATGGAGCAAGATGAAGGGACTTAAGATACCTAAGAAGGGTGAAATGAGTGCTTTGTCCCGAAATATGAATGCACAACACATGAGCAAAGTCCTCCCTCCACAAATGCTAAAGCAAATTGGTGGCATGGGTGGCTTGCAAAACTTGATGAAGCAAATGGGTTCTGCCAAGGACATGATGGGAATGTTTGGAGGTGGGGACAAGTAGAATATGATTGGAACTGCATTAATGAGCTGAATTGGATTCAAATTAAGCATATGCTTGGGAGGACCAAACATGGGATAGGCATATAACCAAGTTTGATGCTAACTTGGCTTTCTTCCCTGCTACAGCATTGCTATTATAGTTGGTTGGTAAACTTTGACTGATTTGTACGTATTGGGTTGAGAGAAGAAGGTTTAGATCTTCAAGCATTATATTATATTTTATAGTCAGTGCTCCAACGGATGTATATTGTTTAGAATTTTGCGTCATTGGGACGTTGAGAATTGTTGCATTTGGGGTTCCATCATCTATTCAGTGGTAGTTGCTCAGTTATTTCCACAACGGTCCAGTTCATTTTGTCCTACAGTGATTGTAGTTTTTAAATATCATTGGGTTGAATGTCCAAAATGTTGATGGTTCAAACCTAGTGGACTTCAGAGCGTAGATTAAAATATGTAATGCCTGATCTTTGAATCAAAATAACATGATTAGGAAATCTTCAGATGTTTAATGAAATAACATGCGATTGGAACCATGCATATTTGTTCTCTATTAATTCCTGTTTATGAGACTCTTAAAAATTGTTCTCCATTGTTATTTCTGTTTCCGCGATTCTTTAGATGCTTGTGTTTCAGCAGGAAAAATGACTAAACATAAAATATGATTTCAGGTTTATTTTCTTGGGTATTATATGAAAGTTTCTGAAGTACCAATGTACACGTATAAATTAATTTATTCTTATGATACGCGTACGAAAATACAAAAATATGGGCAACGTCTTCTGCATTTACAATATGGTATGAACTGTTACATACATGGCTTATGATTTTGCACGTATATACTAACATGGATGGGTTCCATGAAGTTGCATATTATCTTTCCAAAAACTTGCTTAGAACTGTTTTTCTCAAGGGACTTTCCTCCTCATCACCTTTATCTAATTTGATATGTGCATTAAGTGCACAACGAATCACTGAATTGACTTGCATTCTCAATCTGGCATTGTCGACAAAAACTTCTGTAAGTAACTTCCTCAACTCTTCATCAACTCTATCACCGCCTTTTGTATTGCAAGCTTCGTCCAATCTAACCACTGAATTTTCTACATCTTGTGCAAGGAGCTGTGCCTGTACATATTTGTGAAACACATGTAAATTGGAGTTAAGGTACGCCAATATAATGAGAAAAAAGGATAGAGAACAGGAGCATGCATGAAACTGTAGAAATAAATTCAACAAGTAGTTCATAGTATCTCATAAGGAGGAATGAGGGTTAACCCATCTATGCTCCTTGTTAAATGTATCATTGTTTTTTCATAGAGAATTACTCTGAGATCTCTCTGATCATTTCTCAATTTTCAGTTACAAATGTTTAGATTGATATAAATTAATATTAAGATTGTCAAGAAATTAACCATTCACATTACCAAAAACAATTAAATTAACCATTCACATGATAAGAAACAATACACTGAAGAATAGTTGAATTGAAGTACTCTTTTAACTGGGCAAGAAAATTGTTCCATCTTCCCAAACGAAAATCCAATCCTACACATTCAAACTTTCAATTCCTAATCTCCATCTTTTCCTCCCTAACCATAAAAGCAAGTATGCATGAAGAACAGACTCAGATAATAGTTTAACCATATGCCATGATGCAAGCAAGTGGGAATATGACCATTATCTAATAATTGACATGCAAACGGACATATACAAATTCAAAAGATATTATATAAAAATACAAAAACCCACGGGGATAGAATGTATTAAAGAAAAAGAAAAAGAAAACAAATAAATTTATTTAAAACACACAAGTATTATTTACACAAACAGACTCTATGTACCACTCAATTTTTGGTTAAAAAAGAAAGACATGGAATTTACCTCTGCAAGGAGGAGTCCAATTCGATTATCAGATGTTGTCAACAGATCTATGGCATCAGATGGCGAAGAAGTTTCCACAATTAGTTTATCTTCCTCTTCAATGAGGAAATTCACACTACATTCTTTGAGCCTACTGCTAAGAATTTCACACTCATGCAACAACTTCACATTTGCAGTAGTCACAACTTGCACTCTTTCCTTTTCCTTTTGAAGACCCCTCTGAAATCAGATGTGTAAATCAAGAAGTTTATAGAATTTTGCAAGACAATTTAATTCCAACCAAACAATCGGGAATAAGAAGAGTCAGCTAGCACTAAGTGAAAGTAAACTGATGTCATATTCTAGAGAAACCGATTAAGTTGACTCTCCCATGAATTATAACTCTCTAATACCTGCATCAGTGCTCCTGCTCTTTTTTGTTTTTGTGTGTGCATATACTTTTCTTTTTCTGAACATTAGATTTCTCATTTGGTAATTATAATTTTCTCAAAACGTGCCATAGGCAGCATAACTGGGATAATATTAAATAATTGTTAATAACAGATTTACAAGTCTTACTACCATCACCATCCCTATGTACAGGTGAATTTCCTTTACATATGTTATTTGACCATTACAACCATTACATGTCTAAAGAGCATCTTTTCCAGGTCTCACCAGCACCCCCACCCACCCCTCCAGCCATAATGATCATGCTTCTTTTAGCCATCTTGAAACTAAATGCTTCTGAACTCTTATTAGGGGTGAGCATAGGTCTGTTCAGCCTGAAAAAACTGAAAAACCAAACAAACAAAATTTATGGCGAGCCCAATACACTAAACAGTATGGGCGCCTGTTTGTATACCTTATAATGATCCACACTTTATAGGCTCGTGATTTTTAACAAAACCAAACTGAGTTGAATAGACCAAATTTCTTAAAATCAGTAACTGATCCAATCAGATTTACCGAAAAATGAATCAAACTCCCAAATTAAGCAGTTAGGTTGGTTTTCTGTTTGAACCAAATTCCACTCACCCCTAAATCGTACTATTGAAAATTATCTTGATTTCACTTTGTAACGAGGCAAACTTCAAGTAAAGCAGAGTATAATTTGGCCTTTCACATTCTTTAAAAGAGGAAAGCAAACTTGAGTCACAAGTTGGTTGCTTTTCCTAGTTTTTGTTAACCCCTTTAAATATTTCCCATTTAATGCATTTTGTAATTTTAAATGTGACAGAAAGTGGAGACAGGCTGTGAAGACCTCATTTTCTCAAATATGACTGCAATTGCAATGTAAATCTATAGTGGGAAGTCTGCAAGAGAAGCAGCCTTATGTAAACAAGAAGAAAGGTAAAATAGAAGTGACAAAATACCTCTATTTCTAGTTTTTCCTTCATCAAACGGTTCAGCTCCTGTTTCAAATCTGACTGAGAACTCCGAAGGGTTTTCACCTCCTTAACAAGAAGCTTTACATCTGCTTTTGACTTCAGCTCCACCTCCTCATGATGCTTATGAAAATTTTCAAGCTCTTCTCTAGCAACATTCAACTGCTGCAGCAACATTTCATTCTCCTGAATGATAGAAACTTTTGCAGACTCAGCATGTGCCCTTTTATCCTGGAGCATTGTATCATATTATTGACTAATACTTACCATAAAAAGTAAAGAAAAAAAATATTACTAGTATAAAATAAACCTGTTCAGATTTCAGTTTCAGCTCTGTCTCTAAACACTGCCTACGGAGTTCTTCCACATCCCATTGCATCTGTGTAAATCTTTCCCTTTCAATCAGAACAGCTTGCTGCATGTTTTCTTTACAACTATTCCTAGTAGTCTCAAGATCCACTTCCAAATCTTTAACCTTCATAAGAGAAAAAAAGGAAAAAAATTATTAAATTCGAGTTATATCCATGGTAATGAAAATTTGAAACTGCATCACCACAAATGAACGATTGCAATGCTTCACAAAAAAAAAAAAAAATACGTCCTTTCATATGAAGCTATAGAAGTGGTCAAGCATACTCAGCTGAGAAAGTGGTCAAGCATACCTTTGTAGTCAGAAATTGCCTAACAGCAACTTCTTGGTTTAACCTAGCTATAAGGTCCTCCATGTCTGTTGTAGCTGTAGTTAGTCTCTGTTGCATGGTATTAAGAACCCTATTCAACTTATGGCGCTCATCTGATAGAAGGGCAACTAGCATGTCCCTTGGGGACTGTGAATTTAAGTTTACAGGAGTATCAATTATTTTGTGAGTTTCGGCACCCTCCGCAAGGTGAATACAGTCATCACCAAACAGATTATCTACCCCCAAACTTAATATCTCACTAGCTTTTAGAGAACTTAAGTCACTCCCTATACTCTCTGTTGACAGTCTACGGACATGGCCATCCAATCTCTGATACTCTAGTCTATGCAAAGGCTCATTTCCATTTCCAGGAAAAGATGTAGCTTTAGATATGTCCTCAGCAAGTTTATCTCCACTTGCAATATTTTTCTTTCTTCCAGCATGCTGTTTCCACCATGAAAAATTCTCTAGGTTCTCCATAATAGATTTGTTGTTAAATATACCATCTTTATTGGTCGCTTCAATAGGATCATTTACGTTTTTTCCAGAAGTTGAAGTCTCCAAGCCAAAATCAACCCTGCTGTCTTTTGCAGTTGTAGGTGTTCTGAACTCTGATATCTCAGGGGAATCATTACCATTATCTGATGCAATACCAGCCAACATAGAAACATCTGAGTTGGTTTGCAATAGTGCTGCTGGAACCATGTTGCTAGCAAAAGAATTTGCATCTACGTTTTGCTGATTTGCATCATCAAAAACTGAAAAGAATGCAAACCGCATCTCAATTTAGGAAGTATTATCTTTAATTAATTAACATGTAATTCACTTGAATTTAATTAATTACACACTTTGTCACTTGCATTCAGGTAAGAGCACGGATAAAGATAAGAATTTGTAACCAGATTGTTGAGCTCGTGATGCAGCCAAGAAGCAGAAATATTAAATTATGTTTTCATTCTAACATTAAGAAATTTAGTTTACCATTAACAAGGAAGTTTATATTATCTAGAAATTCTATCATCATTAAGGAAGTATTTTATTTCATTTAGAAAGTTTAATTAGTTCTATATTCCTAATTAATATTTGATCACAGTGGCAGATTTTAAAAACAATTCCAAGGTCAATATATAAGAAATAATAATAACATATTATTATTAGAAAATTAACAATATAATAAATAGTTAGACAGCAAAGTCTAGTACTTTGAGAAGTGCTAAAGAATTACATTATTATTGATGCTATCAAAATAGATATCTCTAAGGAATTCAAAGTCATTTATTAATTTATCAAATGTATAATTATATCAGTTTGCCTTGATAAAGGTAATTATTGAAAAAATTAGAGTTGATCTTAAAGTAATTAAACTTTGAATCTATACATGCTTTTGTCTTGATTACTTTAAAATTTTATAAGAAAGAAGGTTCAATAATTAAAATCTGTATAGATACAAAGAACATCATAAAAATTAAATAAATAGAGTGGTTAAATTGACCCATCATTTTTTGGCAATATATTTGCCACTGTTTGATTAGGGTTTTCTTATTTTGGGCTTTTTAATTTAAAGAGTAGTATGATTGTTTGTCTATAAAAACCTATATAATTTGGATATTTTTGTTAGATATATTATCTTTATGGATCTCATTGAGAATTAGTTTATTAGATGATTTGTTTCTTTTGTGTGAGAATTTATTTGTTTTGATTATTCTGTTCTTGTTTTACATCAACTTGTCTATTTTCCAAAATTTTCATAGGTATTCTGCTAATTTTATGCTTTTTAGCGTCAAACATACATACAAGTCTCATTTCAGATATCCAGTAAAGCGAATAATTGTGTGTGTGTGTGTGTCTATATATATATAAGATGTATCGAGAAACACCTACATAACCTAGCAGCAGCTTCTAGTTCAAGAAACGTTCCAACTGGAGCACTTCTAGATATATCAATATCTGATAATAGTTTTTCCATCCAATCCTCCAAAGAACATCTTCGCTGCAAGATAATAATTATTTTGATAATATTATTATCATGATTTAACAGGGAAGAATTCAATGTTAAATTCAGAAGATAATAAGCACACTACAAAACTTCAGTAAAACTAGCATGTAAGATGCTGTTTTATGCTTTGAAGAATATGCACACTTCTAGATATATATTCAGCAACTCAAACTCAAACCACAAATTCTCTTCATATGCATGGACAAAAATCTTAGTTTCTACTTATGAGTCAATTAAAAGTTACACATATAATCCATTGCTAATTCCAGAAATTGATAAGAATAACCTATGCTACTTTAAGATTACAGATTCTAGAATATCAACATAACATAAACCACCAAGAAATGAAGAAAAACAAGGGGGAGGAAAACCTACCTCTTCCAGTAATGTCTTGCTTTTCATTCTCAAAATCTTTTTTGGAGGAGCTGGAGGCAGAGCTTTTTCAGGAAATGCTTTTTTAAGCTACAAAAATAGTAAAAAGAAATAGCTAGATGAGATGAGAATAATACACTTGCACAGAAAACAGTAAGGCGATAGCACACTAAAACCCTAGCAAAATGAATGTAAACTTCACATTTCTCTTACTTCAGAAAGTAGGTTTAAGAAATCACTATATCTTCGCAAAATCCCTCGAGTAGTGGTTACCCCTTCTGGCGATTGTATACCAACTTGGACTCTGTAAAACTGCACTGTCCTTGATGAATGTTAACTTAGAACAGAAACTTGAAGAAGATAACCATCATAAATGATGTAAAAAAGGATACTGTAAAGTAATGCCACCAACAAACATAATTAACTTTCGTCATTTAATCAACCAATATTTAAAGTCCAATCCCTAGTCCATTATTTCTAGAATTGGTCCCATGAGAAAATTTACAAGAAAATTTTATCACTTCCAAATAGAAAACTAAAGGAAAACCAAAAAATTGTATAAGGGGTTTAATTTGAGAACAAACAATTGAATAAAATGTCGAGAAAAAGCATACCACCACAGGATCTGAACCTCTTGACTTTGGTAGAAAAATCCAAGAAGGAACTGTAACACAATAACTCCATCCAGTATGAGGATCATGTGGCCAAATGGTGTCCCGTCCATCCTACATTGAATGCTAAAATGTTATAAACAATACCAATTGAATGAAAGCCCCAAAGCGATACATGGCTTTGTTAAATTCAAGATATACATGTTTCTAGATCATACAACAATTGTCATGATCTTAAGTGAATATAAGCAATACTCAAGTTTAAAATACTCAAACTTGTCCTATCCCTAAACCACGGCAACAGGCAAAGCCCTCCTTTGCGAGGTTCTTTGAATCACTAGAAGCTTCAGGTAAACAAGAACAAAAGATTAGACAAATGCTTACATTAAGTTCCAAGCACATATCTGCATTACTAATTTGAGGTTCATGTTATCAGCCTACATTTTTGTTCTTCTTGCACTCTGCCATATACCTCTAAGAACAGAAGTTTCTAAGGATCAAATCAGTCTTACTTCTAAATTCAGCCAAATGCCATAAAAGTGATAAATGCTACAATGTTTGAGTATATCAACAATATTTTTAAAAGATCCAACATAAGTTACACCTTAAGCCATCAATAACAAACGAACATAGCCATCCACATAACCATAGATCACAGATGAACCACAACTATTCAAAAATCTACCAGAAAAAAATGAAGACATACCCATTTGCGAGGAGGGAGACTCCAGTCCATCCCCAAAGGCAGAGGAGAGGTACCGTCATGGCGGTGCCTTGGTGGGCTCTTAGACTCGGGAATCACAGATTTAGCACTGATTTGATCCCCAAAACTAGTAACATCATCATCATCATCCTCACCTTCATCAATATATCCATGGGTCAAGGAATTGGGCGATGAAGATGTATGGTAGAGACGATGG
>CAOGCB010190090.1:0-13338 GCA_948266635.1 Cnidoscolus chayamansa | reverse complement strand
AATATGTGAAAGTCAGCGAGTGAGTTCCCATTTATGTATTATAGCAACATTTTTTTTTAATTATAGTTTATTAAGATAATAATAGAGGAGCAGGTCAGTGATTAGTGATATTCATAAGCAATTAGGGATCGAGGTCAGCCAAGGCCATGGCAGGCACGTGGAGGCACTAGCAAAGCACGTGGAATACCATAGATGAACACGTGCACGTGTCGCCACACGATGACCTTGCATAAAAAAGTTCAGTGTGCGTACGTTTTATAGTTTTTACTTTACGTCCGCTTGGTGATGATGACAAGGTCCGGACGGCGTGAAGTCTAGCTATGTCATTAAGATAATCGCCGTTATAATCCGGTTAAAGTCCCCGCAAAACTATATTATTTCATCGGCAAATCGAAATCCTCACTCTCTTTTATTCTGCGTGACATGCACTTTCCAGTCGTTTTCTTACCATTAAAAAAATTATTTCTTTTTATTTGTAAATAAGCTATTTATACTGAAAAATTCAATTAACATATTAATATGAAAATAAAATAAAATTGTACAATATTAATGTCCCACTGGAGTCCCGCCATTTTGAATACGAGAAGGCGCGCTGCGCTTGGGATTAAATTGTCAACTCAAAAACGAACGCATCCTGACAATGGTGGTTTGGTAGAACGTCTGTGTCACCCTCGGTGGCAACAAATATTCTAATATTTCAGTCCATTTTTTAAATTCATACGGACGAACGCCTCTCTCCAAACCCCCAAAATTACATCCTGCAAATCCTTCCTTCCTTTTTATATCCATCCCCTCTCCCTACTGCCGATTCTTCACCCTCTCTCGCCGTTCATGGTGTCTTCTTCTTGTTTATATGGGCGGCGGAGACGACACTCCCAAATGCCCGCCCGACAAGGACGATGGAGACTCACTTCCACCGTCTTTGCCGGCGGTGGAGGCAGAGGTAGAGGTCGAGGTTCAACATTTATCCGATATCCCCCTTTCCGATGCTCCATTACTCTTTTTTGTCTTTTTCCACAAGGCTCTGCGCCACGAGCTCTCCGACCTCCAACGCTCGGCTGTTATTGCTTCTGAGACTGTGTCTAGTAAACACGAGCTTGTACTTGATCTCAGACGGAGATTTGATTTCTTCAGACTTGCACATAAATATCATTCTGCTGTGGAAGATGAGGTTAGCAAAAGCTTCCCCCCGCCCCTCCCTTCTGATGTGCAATCAGTTTGTTCCCGTGAAAAATGAAGACAAGTAGAAAAACAACATTTTTTCCCCTCCTTAACTAGAGAAAATGAATTAGTGAAAGGCATTGAATTTTGGCTGCGCCAAGTCGCTATTTATGCTTAATTAAATCATAAATTAATCATTTGTTAACTATTCCGCAGCCAAACTGAAAATTAACAAAATTTAATATGCTTCATATGGATTTGAGTATATAATTTGCGATGAATCTGGTAATTTACGAGTTAAGTGTCATGCGGAAACTTGTGTAATTATAAAAACCTTCCTGTAATCGTGCAAATTGATACGCGTTCGTAAGATATATTAACTTGTGATTAATTTGGAAACTGGTTTCTCTGTGATTATTGCATTAAATTTATGACTTGTGAATCTCATGATACTAAACTGACCGTTATACCATATATATAAACCTATACCTCGGAATGATTGAGATAAGCTTGCTGTGTACTGATAAATGGTATTAGCAGAATGCAATGTTTATATCTTAAGTTGCTGGTTCAGTTCTGATGGCTTAATGATAAACTAATATATCATTTTCTTGTTGCAGGTTATCTTTCTAGCATTAGACGCCCACATAAAAAATATTGTACATAAATATTCGCTTGAACATAACTCTATAGATGACCTCTTTGACTCTGTTTTCCATTTCTTGGATACATTGGTGGAGGTAAATAAGGACAGTTCTGAGACCTTTCAGGAACTTATATCATGTATTGGCACCATGAATTCATACATTTGTCATCATATGCTGAAAGAAGAAGAACAGGTACATGTCCTTAACTTTCTGTTGACAATATTCGTTGAATTACATTATATAGTCTCTCCGATCCCTTCCTTGTGAATTCTGGTCAGAATTTAGATTGCTTGTGATTTTTTTTCCTCGATATGTTACAAACTACTGGTTTTCCTCTTGGTGATCCTTTACAGAACATGTGAAAAGAAAAGGATGAACTGAAAAGGATAAGGATGAACTCTATCTCAACAATTTCACTATGTATCCAATAATACCGCAATTAAATTACAAACTAAAGTAATATCATATTCTAAACTCAAAAGCCATATATAAGTTAAGCTCTAATCATCTGTAAGCATCTATTGCATAAAATTTAACACAGGAAAAATTAGTTAAAAGGTTTAGCAGAATTAAACGCTGTCCTGCTAAAATGTTTGAATTGGTGTCTTAATGCAATCTTTTTTTTTTTCTCTTCTTCTTCTGGATCCATGATATTAAATAATTGCAATCACAAACTCAAGAATCTATTTTTTAAGGTTCAACTTTATCTATATGATCATTTTTAGGCCTTAAAAAAATAGTTTCAAGTAAGCCACCTAGCTTAATAATGATACTCTATGTGGCATATGAAAACTTGAAATTAATAAAATTTTAAAATTAACAGAAATGTTCTACTAATAAATTTATATGAAAATTTAAAATTTAAAATTAAATAGTATATATCTTTATATCATTTATCAAATGCAAAATTATTCAGTTAAAACAATTATTTATGAACACTTAAAATTAAACTTATTTGTTGTTGTTGTTGTTATTTTATTATTACTATTTCTTGAATATTAACATGATATTTAAGATATTTGAGGGAACTTATTATATTTGCTATCATGAACATATTCTTTTATTCATAGTCTTTTTTAAAATTGCAGTCATATTTCAAAGATATTATACTATTATATTTTTATGAAGAAATGTTTGGAGGAAAATAATGAATAATCATTTAAGAAATGAAAATTTAATTTGATGTTAATTGCCATGATAAATTTAATTTAGCATAGTTAATTATAATTTTTATCATTAACAAAATTTTAAAGTGTGGTTTGAAAAGAATAAAATATAGACAAATAAATATGTTATTAAATAAAATAACAAATAATTTATGTAATAGGTGATCAAAGCGAGTAGTTATATTATGAAACAGAGACTAGATACTTCCAACGGGACAAACATGAAAATTAGCGTTAGGATGGAGAGACAACCTAGCCCATCTATAGAGAATCCAATTGATCTATTCATAGGAATTCCGAATTGGTTACCCTAACATTTTTACTGTCACATGTCACTGACTGCATTTAAATGTTTATGTCTAACATATAGGATAATAGAAACTCAAATTGTATGTCAGTTGTCCACCAAAATGGTCCTCAATCAATGGTAGTTCATAAATATTGTATAAAAAATTTAATAATAATTTTGTTTCTCATTTTCTTACAAGCTACTGGTTCTCTTCTTTGTGGTGCTTTATGGAACATACTTCATATGTTGAGAAAACCTTCTGGTAATTGTTGAAATTTTTAATCCACCGCTTCACAGGAATGGCCTCTACATGTCGAAGTTTTTTTAATGGGCACTTTGGGAACACTATAAATCGGAAGATTTGTTAAGATGTCTCAACCGTTGACATTTTGTACCATAAAACATTCACTCAAGCGATGGGTCACTAACCTAATGCCTTTATATGTTAAAGATAAGTTTATTGTTCTAGACGTGGTCCTCGTGAAAATTTCAAAATGGCCTCTTTGTCCTATATAATTTCATTATTTAATTCTATTCTTCTCTGCACGTGGATAAGCATCAAATCAGACTGGAACTAGTGCAGGATATTGTCTTTCTGCAAGCAAAGTTCAAACAAATAAATTAAGCAAAAGAATGAAGAGAAAAGAAAGAAAAGAAAAAATGGCTGTAGGTTTTGACATTGCATCAAAATTATGTTAATGGATACTATCGGTGAAGGCTCATTGTATGCTGGAAGATAAAAGTCATCAATGGCCTCTACCATATCCACCCAGCCCTCCCTTTTCTATTGTGAAGTGAAATATCTGAACATATTTGCAATTGCAACAAGTAATTCTGGGTGTATTGACAGTTTGTCAGTATGCATTCATTGGTAAGAGGGCATTTAACAAGATCTAAAATTAGTTGCAGGAGACGAGTGCAAAAATCATCTAACCTTTTTCTTTTTGCAATGTTCCATGTAATTACTTCAAGCACTACAAGTCTCATTATTAATGATCCCAACACTTTCTTTTTATTATTTTTATTATTTTTATGCTAAAAATGCAATGACAATGAGGTGCAGGTTTTTCCATTGCTTCTGGAGCAATTCTCTCCAAAAGAACAGGCTTCACTTGTATGGGAATTCTTTTGCAGCATTCCTATAATCCTGCTAGAGGAATTGTTGCCATGGATCATCTCATTTCTCAGTCCTCGAAAGCAATTGGAAGTGACTCATTGTATTAGAGAAATTGTACCCCAGGAAAAATCACTGCAGGAGGTAGATCCTGAGCTAAATTCTAAATTTGAGTAACCTTTCTAATTGGTGATCACAATATATTGTTGCTGCAGGTAGTAATTTCTTGGCTTCAAAAGAATGATCGATCTTCTTTTGGGGCTTTCACCAAATTTAGAAAAGATGCTCATGTATGTATGAAAAGTATACTGCAGTTGCACTATTCCGAGAATTCATTGAGAGAAACTATGCAATCGAAGAAGATAGATTGTATCCCTACTGCTTCTGGAAACACTATGGTTGAATATCTCCATCTGTGGCATCGTGCCATCCAAAAAGATTTGAAAGAAATACTGGAAGAGGCATATCAAAAAAGAAACTCAAGAAGTTTCCTAGATATAGATTCAATGGTGATCCGGCTGAAATTTCTTGCTGATGTCATAATTTTCTACAGGTAATTGGTATGGCTGTTGAAGCACTTTTATGTAATTGACAGAACTGCAATGATAAGTAGAATTTGTTTCCGATTTGTTTCCCTTGACATTTTTATCCATTGTTTTATGAAACTTTTCTTTTTCATCAATTTTTGTATTTCTAATTGAATGCTTTCTATTAAACAGCAATGCGTTGAAGAAATTCTTTTACCCTATGGTGAATAAACTCGCCAACAATCACTTCTCCATGTGCTCCATTGACCAGTTCTCCATTGAAAGTCATATAGAAAGTTTACATCAATTGCTACAGTGCAACGCTAAAAATGGTTTAAGTTTGTCTCAGTTTGTAGAGAAGCTTTGCCAGGAGCTGAAGTCGTTTGTGATGGATATCAGCAAACAATTTTACTTTCAAGAAATAGAGGTTCATATATGCTATTTATTCATTTTTTTTATCTGATGAATTTCTTCAGATTGTACTCAGTGTCTGTAAGCAACTGACTATTATAAAATTTTCACAACATTGTCATTTGACAAGTTACAGTTCTGCCCAGGTATTTCCCCTTATCAGCAAGAACTGCAGTAATGATACACAGTGCGAGCTTCTGTATGCAAGCCTTTGTCTGATGCCACTAGGACTTCTAAAGTTTGTGATCCCTTGGTATGCAGCTCATTTGTCTGTGGATGAATCCAGGTCCTTTCTTTACGGCATAAACCAGCTGGGAGATAATTTTGCCAATAAATCTTTTGCATCCCTCTTACTTGAGTGGTTCCATATTGGTTATTCAGGTAAAACTTCAAGAGATTTTGGAAAGAACTTGCAGAAAATATTCAAAAGTAGATGCTCATTTCTGCCTGAGCAAATTAAGGAAACTGTTGGATGTTCCTCCTTGCACTCAAACAAACAACCATGTGGAGAATCTAAACCTAGTAAAACAGAACGTTTCAACACTAACAAGGGCAAGATGGTTTTGTTATACTCTTCTTTGGGATCCCACAAAGCTGAAACATATGAGACACCCTATGCAAGTGAAATAAATCTGCATGTGTTTTTGCCTGGAACAAAAAGATTGTTGTGCCATTTTCCTAAATTACCTGGAGGAGAGAGTTCTGAAACTTCTTTTAAAGATGAACCAAAACCAATGGACCTCATCTTTTTCTTCCACAAGGCTCTCAAGAAAGACTTCGAATACCTGGTTTCTGGTTCAGCTCAATTGGTTGAAAACATCATGTTTCTTATGGAGTTCAGCCAGCGTTTTCATCTTCTGTGGCATCGTCATCAATTTCATAGTGGTGCTGAGGATGAAATCGCCTTTCCTGCTCTGGAAGCAAAGGGCAAAGTCCAAAACATAAGCTATTCCTATACTATTGACCACAAGCTTGAACTTAAACATTTCCATGAGATTTCCTTCATTTTAGACAAGATGTCTAAATTGTATACTTCAGTTTCTAGTGCTGATTCCTTCATGCAGGAGCAAATAATGTTGAAATACTATAAGCTGGGCATAAAGCTTCATCATATGTGCAAATCAATGCATAAATTACTTTCAGACCATATTCATCATGAAGAAATTGAACTTTGGCCCTTATTTAGAGAATGCTTTACTATCCAGGAGCAAGAAAAGATTGTAGGACTCATGCTGGGGAAAGCCAGAGCAGAAACATTACAAGATATGATACCATGGCTGATTGGCGCCTTAACACCAGAAGAACAGAAAGCCATGATGTCCTTATTGCGCAATGTGACAAAGAACACAATGTTTGATGAATGGTTAGGAGAATGGTGGGAAGGGCATGATACTGCCCATGTGGCAGAGGAGTCAAATACTTTGTGGACTGCAGATCCCCTTGAGATTATCTCAAGTTATCTATATACCGATCCTGTTGAAGAACAAGGCGACATCCTTTGTGACAAGGGCATCAAGTTCGATGCTTTTGCTGCTAATGTTGACATGCTGGGAAAGTGCAGTTTCAATGATGATGCCAAGATTTCTAAAAGAAATGAAAATAATGAAGGAACAAAATCCAAAAAACTAGCCAGTGAAATTGAAGGCAAGGCATGCAATGAGATTCCTGTTGTGGGAGTTAAGATGGATAAGCCAGGCCAACCTCTTCAGTCAAATCCAAAGTCTAAACATCATGAGCACATTTTGACACCAACTCAAGATGAGCTGGAGGCTGCAATAAGAAGGGTGTCTCGTGACTCATCCCTAGATCCTAAAAAAAAATCATATATAATCCAGAACCTGCTCATGAGGTTGATATTAGCATTTATTTATAATTAGAAGTATAATTGATTTCTAACTATTGCGCTTGCACACACATAAACCTTAGTCATATTCTTTCTTTTAGTGATGTTAATATGTTTACTATGCACTAAAGGAACTGAAAAGTGGAATCCCTGCTTTTCAGTCGTTGGATTGTTCAACAACGTATATCTCAAACAGAAGCAATCATTTCAAGTAATGGAGAAGAAATTCCAGGGAGGCATCCAGCTTACCGTGACTCTCTCAAAGTAACCTTTGGTTGCAAACACTACAAAAGGAACTGTAAACTTGTCAGTCCCTGTTGCAATAAGCTCTATACATGCATCCGTTGCCATGATGAGGTGGCTGACCATTCAACTGATAGGTATGATCGAGTTAAATTCATGTTTTCTCAAGGCTGTTGCTCTCTTTTCTGATATATATATATATATATATATATATATATAATTTTTTTTTCTTCTGTTGCTTCTATCACTTTGCAGGAAAGAAATTAAAAAGATGATGTGCATGAAATGCTTGGCTATTCAACCAATTGGACAGACATGCTCAACAGTCTCGTGCAACAACTTATCCATGGCACGATATTATTGCAAGGTCTGCAAATTGTTTGATGATGAAAGGTAATTCAGATTTCAGACTGACATTATTTTCTCAACTTTTTCTATGAAAGATATGTGCTAGCTGTTTGCACAGTATCAGTCATATAGAGACGTGGTTGGATAAACCATTGTCCTCTGTTGCCACTAATGGTTAGCTTAGTAGCTCCTGCAGCTCGTTAGCTTTAGTTATTTTATCTGCTTTTGGACAGGTTCTTGTGCTTTAGATAAAAGATAAATGAAATAATTTATAAACTAAATTAATAAAGGGAAGGTATTTTATAAGTCAGTAACTAAAATTTCAAGTTTATTTGAGTCTCAACATTTTGTATCATTCTTGTCTAAGGATGTTCATGTCAAAAACTAATCATAAAAATCAGGTTATTATTGATCATTTAATTATAGTCAATAGGCAATTAGTTGACTATTTATTGGGCCTGTTTAGTAATTTTCAAAAATTATTTTTATGATGTGCCTATGGTTAAGCAGCTGCAATTCTATCACAACTGTACTGCATTAGTTGTCGTAATTTTAGGTTTCACAATCAATTATGATTCAATGTATATCATCTAATTCATGATAGAGTATAACAACTTCACATTGACAATATATAACTAAACATAGACCGTCAAGCATTGTTATTATATCATTATTATTTTTGTCAAAGATAGCTAAATGGTAATTCAGAAAGATTAAATACAAGCCTAAGCCTAAGACTCTAAAGAGCAAATAACAAACCCATACAATATATTAAAACAGGCCAAAAGTCCTTAATTGTTAGGAACTCTAATCCAAGAGGAGCAAAGACCTCCTTACGCTGCCTAAAACCAAGGAAACAAGAAGTATTGGAAAATTGGGAATATTAAAATTCATGTTAAAATTTAAAATTTATATAATTTATTATTAAAGTAGATGTATTTTATTATTAAAGTAGATAAATTTATATCTATTAATTAAAAGTTAGTCTTACAAAACCGGCAATGTAATTCCTGGAGGAAGCTTAATTGCTGAAAAGAGAGAGAAGTTACATAGCAACAAGTATGAGTTCACTGCCTCCGGTGATGAAGACTCATGCTCAATAAACATGATTTTTTTAATAATAATCTTTGGAGCGGTTGGTTGGTAGAGCTCGGCTTAGTAACTAGCTAAACTTAAGCTATTTGGCTCGTTAAGGTTCGAAAGTTCATTTATTTATAAGTTCATGAGCTAACTTGTGGATATATTCATTTAATTTAAATTATTTAGTATCAAAATTATTATTTTCAAGCTAAAATCATTAGGATTGTAAATGGAATGAATTTTTTTTATAAATAAACATATTATTTTTAAACTAAACATTTTTAAAAATGTAAATGTAACAAGTTTTTTTTAGATATATTTAAAATTTGGCTCAATAAAAGATTGGTTTGTCTTGACTCGTTTGTTATACAAATCAAGCTTGATCTCGTTGATATTTGGCTTGAGTTCAAAATAAGTCAAGCTCAAGTTCATTTCGAGCTCGAAAAAATTTTAACGAACTAAACTTGAGCTCTTTAAAACTCAGCTTGGCTCGGTTTGTTTATATGATTATGTAATAGTTAAGTCAAAGTATAAAATAAGTTGATTAATCTTTTATTTTATAATGTGGAAAAACCTGTGCTATTTGGGAAGTATTTGGAAGTAGGATATTGAATAGTGAATTATGTAAACTAGCATGTAAATTACGAGAGCAAATATGAAGAAATTCTAAACTAATCAGGAAAGAAATTCCAGAGATTCTAGTCACAGAATCATGGAGTATCGCTCCATATTTTCTTCCTAATCTAGTCAAGAACCTGTTGTATATATTCCTAAGTTCAATAAGAGAAAAGTGTTCTACTCACTATTTTCAAGTTATAAAAGAATGAAAGTAAATTGATTTTACAAAATATATAGAGGTTATAGAAAGAAGCTTTAATTGTGTGATTTTAAAATAAGATATTTCTAAAAATTTAACGATCTAATAGTAATTTTTTATCAATAATTTCTCTTTCTCTTTTTCATTTTTCTTTCTTGATAAATTTTAACAACATTTCCAACTCCTCTATAGTAATATTGGACTTGTTAAACCTTACATTGGTTACGGGTTTTGACATAAAACATCTAAAACAGGGAAATCTACCACTGCCCTTTCTGTAACCTCTGCCGAGTAGGGAAGGGATTGGGGATTGACTACTTTCACTGCATGAATTGCAATGCCTGCATGTCACGGTCCCTTTTAGTGCACACATGCAGGGAGAAATGTTTGGAAGAAAACTGTCCAATTTGTCATGATTACATTTTCACATCCAGCAATCCTGTAAAAGCACTTCCTTGTGGTCATTTGATGCACTCAACATGCTTTCAGGTATTCAGCTTTAACTACTGTCCCTCTGTTTTTCATATATATCATATGTTTAGACAGTTCAAGTGTTGCTTGTCATGCTTCTGCTGCCAGGACTACACATGTACTCACTACACATGTCCAATCTGTAGCAAGTCACTTGGAGACATGCAGGTTTGTTATCATACATTTTCCTTCTTTTTTCCGCTGAGGAGTTAAGTTATTATGTTTTGGTATGATCACAATTTACGTTCATAATGCAATCCCTGAGGCCTGAATCTAAAGTATGTTTACCCACATTCTTAACTTCTATCCTATCCTATCTCCCTCTTTCTCGACGGAATTCCCATCTCTATCTTGACTGATTAAGGTGATGTTAGATTTGATGGGGAAGAAATTGGTCTGCTGAATCTTTAAAAGTTCATGATTCTTCATGATAAACTTTTCTGGGTTTGAAGTTCTGAACTTTGAAGTATGTCTGGACCACTTACAAGTAATCGTAATTTTCTGTAACCAATCATGTAGTCATCCTTTATCTGTGAGTGTCATGATAAGACTAGGCTCATGTGATGCAGCAAAAGAAATTCACATTCAGGATTTTTTTATTTAATTTTTAATTGTAAGACTTAGATCTTTATTTCAGATTTCAGGTACGAATTCTATTAGGAAGTGTAGAAATTTTATTATCATTTAGGAATATTTAAAGAGTTCTATTAGGTTTAGAAATTTTTCTCGTTAGGAGGTTGACAGTTCTCCTATGCCCAGTAGTTGTAGGATTGGTTATTATTCTACAAGTATCTATAGAACTTACGTATAATAGAGCCTATTATTATTGATGCTTATTGTTGTTGATGTTGATCACTGAGAACTAATTGAAAATGTGGGAGTTTTGTTCTTTTTCCTTTTGTGTGTTCTTTGTAGTTCAACATTAATTTGATACTGTAATCCTCAAAAGCCATTAATGTCGGAAGAAAATTTCATAAACCAATCTGATTGTATCTAATAATTTTGTTCCTCAATTGATGCACAAAATTGTAAATCTTATGATTTTAAACTAGAAAGTATCGAAGCTCATACCATTTCCATGATATTCAATTTTTGTCAGCTGGTAATTAGTGCAAACGGTTTAGAAACCTCTAGTACATGCCCATTCATTTTAACTTTTCTCCTACGTCATTTTTTCAAGTCAGGAATTGCCGAGTGTTTTAAGCCCTTCCTTTAGCTGTTTAAGTTTTATTCACCAGCTATTATAATTTAATTTCTTTGATTTTGGGTAAAACATTTTAAGTTATATAAGAATGCCTTTCAGGTTTATTTTAAGATGTTGGATGCATTGTTGGCTGAAGAGAAAATGCCAGATGAATATACTGGCAGAACTCAGGTCCTTGATGCTTCTTTTCCTTATTTTGCTTGTATGATCTTAGTAAATATATGTTTACTTTGACTAAATGTAAACGTGATTTCAGGCCATACTATGTAATGACTGTGAGAAGAAAGGTGCAGCTCCTTTCCATTGGCACTATCACAAATGCCAATATTGTGGCTCGTACAATACCAGGCTTCTGTGATGCTTGCTCATAGCCATTCGGTAACTTCTTTTCTTCAGATATATCTAAGAGATATTAGCTTGTACAATCACTGTTTCATTACTTGCACTGAAAGATTGCACTTTTTTCTTCTGAAGATAATGAAAGAGATCACTTGAATCAAAATCTTCTGAATAATTCAGTTGTAATTCCTTGTACTCAAGCTCTTGTTTCTTATCCAAATGCAAGATGTATTAATTTGACATTCTGATACGCTTTCTTGATCATGCACTGAATAATTGATTCTATAATAAATCAAAGACATTCAGATTCTCTACGAAAGGGATTTAAGGGGAAAAAGGGTAAGGGAAGGAAAAGTTCAAATTTTAGTGGGGGGTAAAAGAATTGAAGTCAAAGTACTTATCTGCAGCCTACAGTTGATCTTTATCAAAGTAGAAGCATGAACATTATCATTCTGCGTGGTTCATTCATCAGTTGACACTGGTAAGACTGAAGCTGGCAGCATCACTCTTCAGTTCATTATCAGCAATATAGTTAATGGATTGTTTTGTGTCCTGAGCTGAAATATAAATTAAAGCCATCAAGTTGGAAACCAACAAGAAATTGAGCCATAAATATAAATTCCATCATTTAGTCATAGTTTCATCACTTGACACTGGTAAGGCTGAAGCATGCAGCATCACTGTTCAGTTCATTATCAGCAACATAATTAATGGATTGTTGTGTCCTTCAATTATCCTTCTGAGCTGAAATATAAACTAAACCATCAAGTTGGAAACCAATAAGAAATTTAGTCATAAATACAAATTAAAGCATTTAATCACAGTTTTTGCCTTTAGTTCCATGCTAATAAACATATCCAAAGCTTAGATAGATGTGTCACTATTAAGAAAGGGCCACAAATTAAAGAATTTCAGTTTTTAGAGAACAAATTAATAAATCATTAAAGAAGCAAAGTAATAGATTGTACCTTGTCCCTCGTGCATATTTAGAATCAACAGTATCAATAAATGGATAGATTTCATTCTAATCTTGAGCTTCTTGTTGGATAGCTAGTGGTTTTGAGACAACCAACTCGGGCTGAATTGCCATGGAATCGGTATTCGCATTATTATTAGTTGTAGATTTGGGATGCTGAAAACATAAAGAATTCTCTAATATCCTTAGGATCTAAGTAACCAGAAATATAACTCACATTGTTATTCAAGTTGGAATGGGGCTGTGAAACAGGCAAAGCTGTCACAGCATTGCAATTTGTAAGGCTAAGGGGTAGTGTGAAAAAAGAGCTGAAGAGTATTACATAACAGGAGGTATCCCTAGTTGTAATTGTGAAGAGACATCATCAGTTACAGAAGAAATATGATGCTGTTGATGTTGCATGTATGTATCAAGCTGTGCGTGAACCTGACGCAGCTCTTCTTTAGCCTGCCTAATCTGGTAATGGAGTGGACAAAGATGCTACATGACTCGTAAGACATGAACAAGAAACCTATCTTAAGTATTGGTTTTGAATATAATAGAACATATTACTTCTGCCTGTTGAGAGGATTCTAGATTTTAGAGTAAGCTGGTAATCATTTGATATATAAACTGAAAATAAGGAAAACGGTGCGTTCCATTCTTCTCCTTCCTCCAACGACCGTTGCACATAATTTTCAAGAAACACAGCTCAGCACTCCA
>CAOGCB010190044.1:0-10358 GCA_948266635.1 Cnidoscolus chayamansa | reverse complement strand
TGGAATTTCTGAAATTATCAACCGTTTTCCCCACAATTTTAAGTTCGACATAAAGTTTTGTTGGCATGTAATTCATTTTTTGGTGGTTTCTACTCTAAATTTTAACATAAATGGTTGGTTGTGTTTCAATTGGAGAGAGACTAAAAAGTAAAGGATAGTGTTGAATGAATCTTTAACTTTGTGCACTATGGAGTATGGACTAGGTACATAATCCCTATCCTGCATGCTGAGCAAACATTAGAAGGTTACAATTGAAATTTTATCATTGTTGTTTTGGAACATCCCCAAGTCTTTCTTTGAAATTTACTGTCAGCATTTTCATCTACTTCTTTAATCTTTTTTAATTGTATCATTATCACATCCTAAATTTTGTAAATTACCCGCTCTTTGAATTCCTTAGACATGTGATGATCTGAAATTATTGTATCTGCTTCGGCATGCATTTGGATGTTCCTTCACTTCTATCTTCTCCTGTACATGCAGTATTATTAGAGACATGTCTGAATGGCTTTGCAATTTCTCTTTGTTTAATAGTTTAAACCTGAAACCCGAAATGATACACCTTTGTACCCATTTGACAAGACAAGAAATCTCTGAGGCCAGACTTGTTTTCGTCATAGCTGGCTTGTTTTGGTTTTAGCAAGCACCTTCATGCTCTAAATGTAAATATTGTCGACCCGATCACAACATGTGATTCAACTATGATATCACTTCTATGTCCTACCTGTACAAGAAGAGGCCTTTGACAACTTGGCCTGTCAAGAGGCTCTGGCGGCCTGGTTTGAAGGGATACTTCAACTTTGTCAATTTTGCCTGCTTCTTGTTCTTTGCCATGCCATTTTTGGTATTTAGGAATATTGGATTATGACATTTCAGGTACAGTTGGATGGTATCATAGATCCCGATGACAAAATCTTGAATTAGGAGTAGGAGTCAGTCGCCTAGAACATTTTTTTGGAGTTGTTTACAGTATCTAAGGCATGAATCAATAGGATGATGCTATAAAATTTCTTTTCACATGAGATTCATTTCATTCAAAGGACGATGGCATGAATATTACGGAAGAATAAATTCTATCTAAAACTACAAAAAAAAAAAAAATCTTAAGATGAGAATATGCTTAAACATATTAAATTTTAGTGCTACTTTTTGGCCATAAGGAATTGATTAGCATGACGACAAACTTTATACTCTTCCTAAACATAAAATGACTGCAAGTTAAATTATATTAATTGGCGATCTGAAAACAAAGAATAAAGAAATTTCAAGCAGTACGTATATTTTAGTTTTGAGTGTATTGTAATGGAAAGGGGTCCAAATGGCATAACCATTAAAATAGATAATCCAATTACCCTTAAAAGTACTACAAGGATATTGTACCGAAGTAGTACTAAGTACAATGGCACTTCAGGAAACATGATTTTTATTTAATAAAAAAATTGTAGATCTGTTCGTTGTTATCTAGATGGGGATGAGTGGGTGCATTGGAGGTTAGGTACTTTATGAATCGATGTGATCCCTATCTGCGTTAGTCTCAAGCTTTAACATTTTCGAATTATTAAGAATTGGATCAATCCATGAAGGTCTGCAAATGAAATTGTTGGATCACATGTTTGTGTCTAGTAGGGACTCGGGCATGTGGGCCTGGAGGAATTATCCCTAGGTTAAGTAAAATCAGAAATTTGATTACAATTCAAGGGATGGGCCCACGGTGAAGATATTGTGGTAAGGGAGAACGGTGACCGACCCATGTGTTCCGTTTAATCTTATTAGCAGTAATGCCAAATAAATAGCAATTCAAATTATGCACATGATCCCAAGGAGAAATGGACACAATACTGGAGCTTTAGGAGGCAGCCTGGTTTTGGAAAAAACTGGGTTGGTGATTTGAGATGGTGGTCGAAGAAGTGAATGGGCCATTGAGTGGAAAAACCTTTTTGTAATTTCTGAATCATTGGCATGGGGCTCATGTGCGCTGTTTTTAGGCTTTGACAAGCTCGAACTCAGTGGATTGTCTGTGGGCTTTTCTTTCGCAATCCTACTTTTCTAATATGACCATAATGATAATGATTGGTGTCTGGTGATCTTCTTTTGAAGTTCTGGTTTCGTCTTAGTAGATGCTAGTCAGAACTTCTTGGAGGCTCTGTTTCATGTATCACATAGCTTGATCATATCTGTGAAATCACATACGACATTTAAATATGTGACTGAACTGAAAGCTGGCTACTTTGTTCACTATAATTTGAGATAGAAAACTGGTTGGTCGCTAAATGAGGACCTAGTCCCATATGCATTGATCTTGAGTTTCAGTTTATAAACAACAATAATTCACCCCATCTTACCATTATTGACGTTGATCTCTGTCTTTTGTTGCTTTCCTTGTCCCGCCATATAGGTGTTTGAATTGGGGCCGTGCTTTTGTGGGACTCGAATGGCAGAACCTGCTAGCCTTTATTGTATTGTAATTTTTTCCTTTTTGGGGAGGGGGTGATGATCTGCTAGCTTTTCGAGTTTGAAAAGGGTCATCACCCATATAACCCATTTATTGAATTGGTTCAGAAATGCTTGTGTTTTGGAGCAGAAGTTGCTAGTGCAACCTGAACATTCCTCTTATGCACCATGATGCAATTTAATTAGTACCTTAGTGTTTACAAGTGATGCTTGTGTAGATAAATATGATATGGGAGTTCTTTTACTTGCTGGAATGACGAATCGGAAGTGAAGTTGGATTCATCTTTGAATGAAACAGGATTTCAGGGTTGGTTTAGTTGGTACACCAAGAAGGCTAGAACTAAAACATAACTTCTGTCCAGTATTGGCTCCTATATCCACCTATCTCCCTGGACTATAGTAACAGTTCCTCTAAACCTTGAATTGCAGACGCTTCTTTTAGGGGCATATGGGGCTAATTTAGGCATAAACATTCTCAAATCATTGTTGTAAACCCCCACACCCTCCCCCCCCCCCCCAAAAAAAAAAAAGAAAAAAGAAAAAAAAATCCAAAACATTTGTCAGAGTTCGAACATGCGGATGCTCAAATGCTCCCTAACCATGCTTTTTTTCCCCTTCAGGCTGCTACATGCATTTTCTTTTTTCGATCGTGCTTGAGGGACCGCTGGGCTACCGCTGGGCTAGGCTTGGTTGTTCATCTTACAGCGCAAGCATTAAACAAGAAATCATTTCGTTTTTTTCAAAATAATAAGTTGGAAGAAAATTAAACAGGGTCGGGTGTCGTTGGTTGTCACATCAGTTTTAACACATCGAATGTCTCTTGATCGGGTCTGGGAAATGCCATTTTCTTCAATGTTTTTCCTAACATTTTCGCACATTTGACAAATTAAACAGTTGTTTTTCACATTTGACAAATTAAACATCTGGTTTTCACATTTGACAAATTAAATTGTATCTCTGTACCTCTTTCACATTTGCCATTTTTTCTCATAAATTATACATATCTCAAAACAAAAAAGTGTAACTTCACCAAGTTAAACTCATAAAATAGTTGATTGCCTCATAAACAAGCTTAAGTTTTTTGCTCTAGTAAACTGTATTCAGGATTTTGTTTCATGCTTTACAGAAAGGCTTCAACTGTATATTTTTCTAGGACTGCTTTGTGGCTCTATCCATGTGCAAGGCATCAGAGACTTTTAAAGCCTATATTATTATTCGCTAAGTTGGTCAAATTAAAAGATAATAATATTAAAGGAATACTGCTGTGTAGCCCATCTTGGAACTGGCTATCAATATCATTCAAAAGAGGGTTAAAAACAGGTGGTGGGTGTGGTGGAGCTAGGTTCCTTTGCCCTTCATGGACCCTACTCATTTGATTATAGAAATTCATGGGCAAGCTGCTAATCAGAACATCTGAATCAGTGGGCCTTTTCTTGGCAACAGTGTGATTGGTATGGGAAGAATAGGTTAAAATGTGATGTACCTTCCAAAAGCTACTTCAGGCAGTTTTTCAATTTGAGGATTATGAAACTGAAGCTCAATTAACATGTTTGGTCTGTTTTCCTGTAATTAGAGAGAAGGAATATGAAACTTCATGGCAACTATTAGAATTGGAAATTTCCATTTTCCATCTGATTACAAAGGCTTGAATTTGATCCTTAGGAAAAAGGAAATTAAAGAAACAATTAACGACAAAGTGGGAGAGCTATCTTGGTCTAAGTAGTAGCCGGCCAATCGGACTTTAATGGGAATGAGATTATGTTTCTTATTTCTGAAAAAAGAAAAAAAGAAAAATGTAAACTGTGTTTACGCCTTGGACCTTAGGGAAAAGAAAAGAGCAAATGATGCAAAAGAAAACAAAGAACTATCATTTAATTTGCTAACTATAATTCAATAATTGTTTGGGACTGGCAAAAATAATAATAATAATAATAATAATAAGCCTCGTCATCCTCAGTTTTCAATTTGCCCAAAAATATCAAAACTCTGGGCCTTCGGAGAGGGCTGTCTCTGTGCTATCTGTTTGTTTTTCCTCCTGTGTATCATACAAGTATTTTTATTACTTTTTTACAGCTATGTGAACTCTTGTCTGGTTAGATACTTTTTTTTTTTTTTTTCTGTTTTCTTTTGTTCTGTTTTCTTGGGCAGATGATTTAGAACTGTGAAATGCAACGTCTATGGCAAGCTGTTGTCCTCTTCTTTTGGTGCTTAGTTTCATCCTTCCACACCTTGCCAATGTCTTGTGCTATTCTCAACGCATCACAGGATGCACCAGAGAGCCCTCTCCTTGTGAACCCAACTGCATAGAGCCCAGCTTTTCCTTTCCATCCATTAGGAAATGGTGCCTTTGGGAACCCATCCTTGGAGAAGAATTCACCTTCCTGCACATCAGAGAACCAAAGCAGGATTAGTGAATTTATTCAAATAACAAAAGGAAATCACAATCATGGAGAAGAAGCTTCTAAACTGTTTTTCTTCTTAAAGAAAATTTAAGGGAAATAGGACAAGATTCTGACATTTCTCTGGATACGAGTATCCGACTTTCGCAAAGAAAGGGGAATAAGTAAAATTTCACTCTTTTTTTATTTATTTTTAGAACAAGTGTTCTGAAGATAAACACTGAACAAAGGAATTAGAACATATTCTGACCTGAAGCCAGTAAGGGACGTTGCTGCGGTATCCAGTAGCCAAAACAACTGAATCAATATCAAGGATTTCACCATTAACAAGCTCAACTTGACCACGTGAAAACCTCTTGATTCCAGGAACCACCTTAATATCTCCAGATCTGATTTTATCCAATGCACCAATGTCCAGTACAGGGGTCTTTCCCATGGTGTTCTTAAGCTGCAGTGGACCCATGGATGGCCTCTTCAGCCCGAATTTCTCAACGTTTCCAAGTAATATCCATGCCAAAATCAAGACGAGCTTATCGACCAGCCAAATTGGTAGCCATCTCATCCACAAAACTGCCAATTCAAACGTTGATGTGCCAAATATTTCTCTAGGCAAAACATGTACCTGGAAACCAAAAATATTTTTAAAAAATTGGGTTAGAATCCTTCGCTCGGAGCCACATTTTCCCTCCTTAACATTTACTTTAACTATTGACAAAAAACACTAATTTGATAACTTACCGTGCTTCGAACCACCATTGATGGAGAGGCATTGTGGTTGCAAAGATCAAGAGAAACTTCCATGCCGGAATTTCCACATCCCACAACTAACACTTTCTTGCCACGAAATTTCTCACCGGATTTATAAGAACAAGCATGAATCACATCACCTCCGAACTCGTTTAATCCTTCAATATCAGGCATTACACACTCTGCATTCTCGCCGGTTGCTACCACTAGCCACCGGCAAATGTACTCAACCTCAGTGCGAGTGGAACCAATTGTGGAAACGGTCTTGACCCTCCACAAGCCACTGGTTTCATCGTACCTAGCTGATTGTACACACTCATTGAATCTTGGGTTGATCTCGAAGTGCTTGGCATATGACTCCAGGTACTCGATGAACTGTTTCTTGGTAGGGTAATCAGGGAATTCCTCAGGGAATGGCAGTTTAGGAAGCTGGCAGAATTGCTTAGGTAGGTGAAGTTTCAGCCTGTCATAGGTTCGTTTTTGCCACAGAGAGGCTATGCATTCTTCTCTGTCGAGGACAACGAAGGGAACGCCCTGCTCTCTAAGGCAAGCTGCTGTTGCGAGCCCTGATGGTCCGGCACCTACTATCACCGGACCATTGACCCAAATGCATCGACGGGAGAAGAAATCTTCATGATCAGCTAGGTGAAACAAGTTCTCCATGATTCAAGTTTCCTGTGGAAGATTTAGCTAGCACAAGGGTTTGGTAGAGAAAACAGTATAGTTTCTATAAGTAAGCAGGTTTGACAGATTGAAGGAAAGTTGCAGAAAGGATGATTGTTGGCTCTGTTGATGTTGGTGCTCCTGGTGTTGTGAAGTAAATTGAGCTTTGGTATGGAGGGAAAGAAGGGAGATGGGGTGCCCTTAAATAGGGGAGGTAGGCTAGAGGGTTCATGTGAGTTGATGGTTTTTGAGCGGCCTCTCAAATCATAACCTTCTATTATTTTATCATTGTTTGGTATTATTGAATTTTAGTATTATTTTTATTTTTATCTGGTTTTCAATATCATAAGATGTGAAGGTCTTTTAATGATTCTCTTTTTTTTTTTTTTTCTTGAGAAAATTATTATGTTGAAAAATGACTTGAGCTTGTACTAATATTAATAAAATTTCAAACTCTTTTAAAATATGAAACCTTTTGATTTGCGAAAAATATAAGTAATGTTAGGTGCACTCTACCATTACCGTCCAAAACATGGAATTTTGATGATTTTGATATCGAATGTTAAACATGTGCTGAAAGATTCCTACCCAAATAATAATGAATATAATAGGCTTATATATACAATTTTTTTTTTTAGAAATTAGTGGTTTCTCTCTTATTTTACATAATGAAATTCTTATCATAGTTGGAATGAAGCTTTTATGCAATCTTGTGAGCTCGAAATAGAGAAATGCAACAAGAAGTGATACGTTCTTGTTTTGTGTTTATAGGGGAAAGTGTTACTAAACAAAGGTCAAGCACAGAATTAGAGGGAGATTAGGGAGCAATGAAAGTGACAGTCCCCATTCTTCGATTCTATTGGACCCACAAACCGCTAGTTTTGAATCCCCAAAACCCTAGTCTGAACAAAGAATTATCAATTTTGTTAATTAGAAAAATCAGATAGAAATCGACATCCACGTGGCAGACGGAAAAATGCTGATTAGGGTATGCATGATAGCCCACGTGGAGAGGATCATCCTAGTTGCTACAATAGGGGCCTCACATGTCAACATTTGGACCCTCAGAAGGCTACAAGCATTGGGATTGCGACCTGAAAGGCTGTTTCGGCCCACAAAGCCCATTCTGCCAACCACCCTTTCACACCACAGTACTGCCATGTGGCTCTACCCCACATTTCTTAAAAAATCTTTACATTCAATTCTTGTAATTATGACTCAAGGAAATCGTGCAAGTAAATTTATGTACTTACTCAAAAATCAGTAAAAGTTGAAAATTAACATATTAAATTAAAAATAATTTCTTATAATTTAATGATTCAATTTATTAACTAGGTGAATGTAAAATCTAAGGTAGATATGAAAAAGAACAGATGAAGCTTTTTTGATATGTATAAATTAATGAAGGAAGAAATTGTATTATATTAGATTATATATCAATTGTATTATATTTGTATATGAAATACAAGTTTACAATATAATTAAATGGTAATACAGGTGTATTATATTAAAGAAAGCCTGGAAATTCATTGTGGTATACGTGGAAGGGGATAATGAAGAATCGAAATCGATGTCAATTTTGATAATGCACACGAGAGAAGCCTTACACTTAGTCCTTTTTGGGACACGTGTTCTCATGATTAACAAGTAAAGTGGCCTGATTATTAGCAATAATTGAATTGATTAATTATATGTAGTTAGGTTTAGCTAAGATATTTAGGGTTTTTGTGTGCCTTTGAGACGTTGAATAAGTACAAACTTTATTAATTATATATAGTTAGGTTTAACTAAGATATATAATTTAGTTAATCCCATAAAAGATCATTCCAATTTCTGACATAATATATAAAGTTTTGAGTTGGAAAAGAAGAGATAATGATGAGGATGATGACTGAGGATGGTGAATGCCCCCACCAAGTCCACTTGATGCATGCTCTGTGTGACCCTGGGAAGTAAAAGATTTGAAGGGAAGCATGTGCATGGAACCTTGAATCCCATAAGAATTTATCAGCTTTTTTATGAAAAGATACAGATTTGCATATATATATATATATATTTATATATAGTATTTGGGTTTGGAAATGGCAGTAGTTCTATGTCATTGTCGTTCTTCCACACACTTTAAAGAAAAAACAAAAGAAAGAAAAGAAAAGCAGGGCCAAATGGAAGATAACAAAGAGATATGATGGAAAAAAGAGAGAAATTTGCAGAGTTAGTGATATGATCCCATCCCCATGCATGATTTCATATACAGAAAAAATTAGATAATGTTTTTTTGTGTAATATTAATTGCAGCATGCAGCCACCTCCTCCACCATCACCACCAGCCTTGCATTGCTCCACAGCCAGCTTGGTACCACTTGAGATTATCAACTTAGTAATTATTTTCTACTTTTAGATGATCATGACATGGAATTCTTTTCTTTCTTTCTTTCTTTCTTTCTTCATTTTTTTTTTTTTTTTTTTGTTATGGCAGCATCCTGCAGCTTTCGTTTTCTTGGCTTTCTGAGAAGGAGAGAAGAAGAAGAGAGAGCTATTCATTAATTTATTAGTAATAAATAAGTATTAATTTTTTGCAAAAGGTTTTGAATATATATATCAGTCACGCGTAAAAGAAAAGTTGAAGAAAGGCAGAAATGATTACCATATCACAGCCTCAAATGACTAATGATCTATACTTACATATATTATTATTATGATTATTATAAGAAATTAAAAAAGAATATATGAAACGTATAGTGAGAAAGGGAAATATTGGATGTCATAATGGCAGCTGGTTTTTGGATTATTATACATTAATGTTGGAACCCATATGTAAATGATGCTAAAGTTTCTCTTTTCTGTGTTTAAATTGGTTGATTATAGTTGTTGCTAAGACATTTATGTGTCTTATGTCCATCTATTCCTTCCCCAAATCATTTGGGCATGGGAACTAGTTGCAGTTTTAAGAATTTTAAAAACTAATATTCAAAACATTACAATTCTATATATCATTGGATTTACATGTGACAAGCACAAATTGAGGTAAAATATGATGTGTATAAGCTGACGTTCACATCAATTATTTAGGGTGCAACCCACAAAAATATAGTATGAGAATGTAAATATCCTTAATTAGGTGATCAAAAGAATGTAATTAAAAAAATGAGGGTTAGGTTAGGTTAGGTTAGGTTGAATTCATGATTAAGGGATGGCCCTATAAGATTGCAATGAGTCTTAGATTAACCTTTTAAGCCACTTCTCTCTCATCTTGTTATTTATATATATATATATATATAACAAAGCCATGATTCATTGCATTATACATTTATTTAATACCTTCATTATTGTCTAGCCACAAAAAAAAAGCACTTCCATGGCTATATATATATATATAAAAGATGAATATACCTCTTCATATTAATTTGTTTATGTTCTTTGCAAGTTATTCCCACCATTAAGCATTAATTATTCTATTTTCTTTACATGGGTAAATAATTTCTTTAATTTTTCAGCTAATATATATATGTAAATTAGAGATATTGAAAAAAAAATAATAGAACTCAATTTTTTTTTTAAATTTATAAATTATAGTGTGTGATAATAATAGAGAAGCAAGATGTCTGACAGTGAGTGTGTGTTGCATTTCCCGACGGCTATATTCTGCTGATTAGGTCGGTGAAACGGTTTGATTTTCTGTGGTTGCAAGTCCTCATCATTGGTTGTATCATTCCACTTGGCACATCCCTAGCCTTCCTTGTGTCCTGTCCACATTCTGATATTAATACTATATATATATGAGGTCATACAAATGATATATGTATGTATGTATGTGTATATGAGACCACATGGAGCAAACCCTTTGAAGTAAAAGAAAAAAAAGATAGTAAAGTTGAGAGAATTAAAAGAGTCAAAATCCAATGAGTTTTGTGATTAATTTATACAAAACAAACATGTGAAACTAATTCTATTTGCTTATCATCAATCATTCTCTTTACTAATTCTTAATCATTACCCTCCTTTTAATTTGAATGATTTTGAAGAACCCCATCTTCCCTCTTTGAATGTGCATCAATCATCCTTTTTTACCATAAACCCCACCAACTTTCAACTACTTTA
>CAOGCB010189929.1:0-15578 GCA_948266635.1 Cnidoscolus chayamansa | reverse complement strand
AAAGAAATGATAGTGATGATTAATTGTTGATAGAGTTATATTGATGATGTTCAATTGTTTATGTTTATGCTTACTGAGATATATTCTCAGCGTTTATCCATGATATAAACGCAGGTAATAGAGACAGGAGGAATCAAGAAGAACGATGGACTCTTTTGTGAAGATCCTATAGAGGTAGATACTTGTAAATGATTTTTGTATCCCAAAACGATTGTAATAATTAGTTATTTTGTAACTGTCACTAGTGGATAAAGAGGCAGTAATGTAATAACTTATGTTTCCGCTGTGTGTTTGTAATTATGAAAACTATGATTTTGGTTTTATGATAATTGTAAAAAGGTTTGTGAAAAGACTTTTATTTAAATGATATGTTTTTGATTTTGATGAAATTATTAGTGGGGAAAAAAGAAATGCGAAAAATTTTCACAGGGTTTAGGGCGACGATCCAAAATATCCCTTACAGGGTAATTAGTGATTTTCTGTAGAGAAAGTAGGGAATCATTGGTTATTCTGTGGGAGACATGCCATGGAAATGGTGGCATGTTACATTCTTCCCCTATACACCTCAACAAAAAATAGTGTGGCGGAACACAAAAATCGTCATATCATTGAAACTACCCGAGCATTAATGCTCGACTCCTATGTACCCTCTCGTTTTTAGCCTGAATCTATTGCTACATCTATTGACCTTATCAACTGCCTCACATCCCATGTTCTCGATCTTAAGTCTCCTTTAACCTGATTATCCGAACTCAAACCCATCCCCACTTCTCTCATGCTTCCACCCAAAGTCTTTAGATGTGTAGTCTAGACCCACTAGAACGAAACTCGATCCTTGTGCAGTCAAATGTGTATTTGTGGGATATGGTGTGAATCAAAAGGGGTATCGATGATTTGACCTGGTCCAAAATCGTATGTATGTCACTTGTGACTATACATTCTTAGAAACATAATACTTCTACTCCAAACTCTAATTTTCTACTCAAGGAGAGCATGATCCGAAATTAGAAAATTGGTTGGTTTGAAAACAGGGGGAGGTAGATGATGAAACAATAGAAGTGTCAGTGATAGAATATGTGTCGGATAATGTACCAAGAAGAAGTGATTTTCTGCCCGTCATATAGGATTCGACTGATAGGCATGACTTTAATGCTCCTTTTATGGAACCTGAAGAGGTAATTGATTCTTCCTCACCTTCTACTTCTGTTTCATTTCCTAAGCCATCTTATGAGCATATTGAAACTACCAGATATACCTTACCTCCACATGGCAATCGAGGAATTCCACTCCGGCGATATGACCCAGAGTATGAGCTGCACAGTCTAGATATTCCAAAGCTAATGCCGCTATTAGTGGCCAACTTGGACAACTAGTAAAAAGATTCTCTCAAAACATGAGTAATCAGTAGATTCCCCGAGCTATGTCAAAAGCAATGAAAGATCAAAGATAGAAATTGGCAATGGATGAGGAAATAGAGGCGTTACAAAAAAATGGTACGTGAAGGAAGTGTTCTTTACCGACAGGAAAGAAATCAGTAGGATTTAAATGGGTTTTTACAGTCAAGTATAAACCAAACTGAGAAGTTGAGAGATACAAGACTTGCCTTGTTGTAAAAGGCTATACTCAGACATAAGGAGTGGACTACTCCAAGACTTTCTCTCATGTGGCAAAACTTGATACTGTACAAATATTGTTCTCAGTAGCTGCCAATCAGAACTGGCCATTTCATCAATTTGATGTAAAAAATGAATTCTTGCATGGAGATCTTAAGAAAGAGGTTTATATGGAAGCTCCACCAGGTTATACCAGAAGTTTTCGACAAGGGGAAGTATGTCGGCTGCAGCAATCTTTGTATGGTTTGAAACAATCCCTGAGAATGTGGTTTGGGAGATTTACATTGCCTATGAGAATATGGGGTTACCGGCAAAGTAATTCAGACCATACGATTTTCTTGAAACGGCAACAAGGTAGAATAACTTGTTTGATTATATATGTGGATGACATGATCATAATAGGTAATGACACCCAGGAGATTCAAAACTTATGACTCAATTTGTTTCATGAGTTTGAAATGAAAGACTTGGGAGGATTGAAATATTTCTTGGGCATAGAAGTGATGAGATCGTCTAAAGGGATATTTATCTCTCAGCGAAAATACATACTACATTTGTTGACTAAAACAGGGCTCATAGATTACAAGCCAGTTGAAACACTGATCTTGCCAAATCATGGTCTACACAAGGATGAAGGTGTGTCAACTAACCGGGAACAATACCAAAGACTTGTTGGGAAACTAATATACTTGTGACACATTCGACCATATATCACATATGTTGTAAGTACCATAAGCCAGTACATGCACAACCCAAGAACAATTTACACGGATGTTACACTAAGAATTGTACGGTATCTAAACGGGACCACAGAAAAGGGGATCCTATTTAAGAAGTTAGCTCACCTTCAGATTGAAGGATACACTGATGCAGATTGGGCAGGAAACCTAGACGACAGACGATACACATTAGAATACTTCACATTTGTTGGAGATAACCTGGTGACTTGGCGAAGCAAGAAACAAAGGTTCGTAGCCTTGTCAAGTGCAGAAGTAGAGTTCCGGGGAATAGCTAAAGGATTACCTGAGATTCTATGGATCAGAAAATTGATGACAGAAATTGGTTTTCCACCTGAAGGTTGGACTAGGTTATATTGCAAAAACAAAGCTGCTATCAGTATATCTGAGAACTCAGTCCAACATGATTATACAAAACATGTTGAGATAGATGATAGCGTCACCAAAATTACAAATATGTTTAAGTTTATTTTGTATGATTGCATATGTCTTTTTCATATTTTATGCTTTCTTATGCTATTTTTTGTTAGAAAAGTTTCAGGTAGAAATTCAAGAATGGATTGGATATGGCTTCAAGTTTGTGCAGAAAAGGATCAATATTTGGCTAAGTATGGGAAAACCAGGATGAGTCACGACTGCGATTCTTAGGCATGAAGGCGCAATGCATACAAGCATATTCGGGCAATAATGACGAAGTAAAATCGAGGGCACGACTCCAATAATCGTGGGTGTGACATATTTCATTAGAAGCCAGAAACTACCTATTTTTCTAGAGAGTTGCATTGTTTCAATAAGCAAATCAAAAGCCCTTGCCAAAAGTCAGTTAAAACACCCATTTGGCTGGCCAATCATCTTCAAAACCGCCATCCTCTCTTTTCCTATAAATACTAGTCTAATCAAGAAGAAAGAGGGAATTACGCAGCATTAAGAATCAAAGTTAAATACTTAGAATAGGATTGGTTATCATCACTTACATTGTTCGTGCAAGAAACATATCAAGGAGTTCCTTGAGGTGTGACGTTCTCTGGAGACGAGAGTTTGATTACTTTTATCTTCTCTTATTCATTAAGACTTCTTGTATGTTGCTCTTTATTATTCTCTAATCAAAACAAATAGTGTACTGTTGGTATTCTCAAAAAATTTTTCTTTAAATTATCTTTTGATCCTTGTTTAAATCAAAATTATTAGTTATATTCTCAGAATGAAATAATTCAGTAAGATCAAAGAGATAGAATTTACTTTAATGCAATAAATGTTTAAGTAAGTTTGCATGTTGAATCATGAACTTAGTTTATCAAAGTTAAGTCTAACTTGTTGTAATAATCAAAGAATAAGATTTAGGATTAATCTTTGGTAGAGTAAGGCATTTGATGTATGTAGAAATACATATAATAAATAGAGTAATCCTACACCGAAAGGTTGGATTATATTTTACCAAGTGCAATTAAAGATACACTTATTGCATGTATACCCTTTTTGTTTAAAGAGAAGAACATCTTATACATGATCAATAACTCTAAGTACTTGCTCTAATTCTTACTAATGAAGTTAAATAATATATTATGTTCAAATATAAGTAGAATAATAAATTAAAATTCATAACATTTTATTATTGTAAACATAAGTGTTAAGAATAAGTAGCTAGTGAACATAATACGTTCCTCGTGGGAACGATCTTATTATTCCTACATTGTGATCCATTTATTGGTAAACTAAGCAACAAGTTTTTTGGTGCTGTTGCTGGAAAACAGTATTTTGTCATTAGCGAAAATTCTTATGTGTAATTTGAAGCGTTTTTTTTTTATTTTTTATCAAATATTAATTGTTATTTTTCATTCTGTTCTAAAGTATTTTTTTTCTTTATAGGAAAGCCAAAACAAGGCTTGAAAGGTCTAACATTTTTGTTTACGTATGAAGGAAAAGAATATTGGTTTTAAAGTGCTAAATGATTGTTTCAACAGATTCTGTCTTCAAAGAAACAATATTCACAATCGCGATAAATTAAATTCGCTGGCACGACCTGATTTCACAAAAGAAGCAGAAGGTCTGGAACAATATTTGCGATCGCGATAAAACAATTTGCTGGCGTGACCCAATTTCACAAAAGAAACAGAAGGTGTGAAACCATTTTTCACGATCGTTACATAGTGATTCATGAGCGTGATTATCTAATGGGCAAAAAATTTAAAACTGTCTTTCAATCACATCATCCAATTAAAAAATTGTACTCCTTCAACTACCCCAAGGATTGACCGTTCAACACTATCATTTTCCTCCATTCCTCTATAAATACAACCCTTTCCTTCCCAAAACACAACTTGCATTCTTCTATTTTTCTTCTATTTTCTTCCCCTGCATCTCAAAACACAATCTCACATCCCTCTGTAATCATGCCAATCAAGAAGAAAGCCAACAAGAAAAAGGATGATTCATCTTCTTCGACACCACAAAGGAAAGACTTAGCCTCTAAATACAAGGCGTTGTTTCCTATCTACACAACAAAGGAAGGAGAATGCTTCGAACTTCTAATGCAGTCCAGTTACACAGGTATGTATATTATTGATCGTAGTTTCTTGCAAAGTATGGGTATTTTAGGGAAAGTAGAAGAATATTTAAGAATTCTTAACTTTGAGGCATATAGTAAATTAAGGATTGCTGACAATGCTAACATAAGCCTTGAGTTCTTAACATCTTTTGAATGGGTTGATGAGAAAAAAATTGCTATTAAATTTAGAAACAAGGGAGAGGAATTAACCCTTGATTATGATAAAATGTATCGTTGGTTAGGTTTTGCTAAGACTGGGTTTTCTTCCAAACCTAAAAGTTAGAAGGCTGCCCTGATTTGGGAAAGACTAATAGGGTAGACATCTTTCAATGCCCACAATGCTGGAAACAGATGGATAAAAGATGAAGGTATTTTATATCTTCATAATTATCTTTGTTACGCTCTGTTTGGACGGGTGGAAGCCACGAAAGTCCAAACAAAGGATTTGTTTCTTTTGAACTGTGTTTTGCAGGAAAAAACTATTGATGTTACAGGAATTATGTTTGACGCACTCTATACTGCATTCTGTTACCAAGGCAAGTCTACATTGGGAATAAGTAGCATGACGCCTATCCTTACCCATGCTGCCTGAATGACTATACCACCCTCCCGTGAACAGCCAATGGCTGATATCCGATACATGGGTGGTGCCTTCTTAAAAAGGACTAGATTAGTGAATGAAGTCAAAGAAGGTAACAATGTTGTATTCCGTTAGAAAACATAGGAGTAAAGGGTCAGTTTGAGTGATGGTAATGAGGGGACTTCTCAAGAGAATAGAGCAGTGCAAAGGAGATTTGAAAAAGGAAAAGCACTCGCAACATCTTCTTATAAAGAGGAAGAAGAGGAGGAAGAAGTTACTAGATGGAGACAAATGTTAAACTGAGTTGATTCATTGCAAGACTCATAGGAAGCCATACAAGTATCAGTGTCAGAACTTGACAAGAAACTAAAGACAATTCATAAGGAGCACAAGAGCATGACATGGAAGCGGATGTCTTACTTTCGTAAGCAGAATATTGAGTTCACGCCATCTCCTCCGAATTCTCTGGAGGACTGAGGTTTTTTTTATTTATTCTAACCCATCTCTTTTATTTTTAATATTTGTGTTTTGTGTATGTTTTTAGGTGAATGCATGTTCTTCTCCTACTATTTTTTCTTCTCCAATACACAATGGGGACATTGCATTTCTTAAGTGTGGGAGGAGGAAAAATAGAAGTGTTTCTTTGATTATTTTGTGATTGTTTTACATTATGTGAAAAAAAAAGGGTCAAATCCTTCACCTTGGCTATTTGGTTAGTCCCTACATATTTGATTGCTTATATTTCGCTTTTTGAAATGTGAAGTCTTAAGTAATATATCAAGATTCAAGAGATTCTAATGCTTATGTGTTTAGTAAAATTTGATGTTATGAACTTAAGTGGTATTAGAGTTTAACATGACATGTGAAGTTACTTTAGCAAAATTATAAATCTTTAGTTAATTATCTAGACGTAATTTGGATTGAGAGAAGCATGAATCCTAAATTGAATATGAAAATAGGGAGAAAAATGAAACTAAAGCCATAATACATGTTTGTTTCAAGTTAATAAAGGATGAGGGTATTGTGAGAGAAAAACCAAGTTGAGTGAAATAATGGAAAACAGTTATGTAAAAGGTAAGAAGTGGTATGGAGCATAAAATGCAACCACTTTGAGTTTCTTTAAGGTATTAAAAAAAGACAACGCAATATGATAAGGAAACACACGAGGTAAAAGAGGAGAAAGTGGTATGGAACATAAAATGCAATCACTTTGTGTGATAGAAATAAGTTACCTAAAAATGTCTTTAGTTATGAAATAATATATATGTGCTAATTTCGTCCTAAGTACTTTTCTATCTTTCATTTTAAGAAGGGAGAATTGTCTATCTGATATTTAAGTTTGGTTAGATTCTTAACTCTAGATTTTGTTTGCTAAATTATTTCACATGGCATGATTCACTTTGAGATTCGGGTTCATACTAAAATTACTCTTTATTCTTGATAAAATACTTAAAAAGTCCAAATCAAAAGGTAAAATATAATATGTTAAACATTTGTTAAAAGAAGGAAGAAAATGTTTTGCTTAGGGACAAGAAAAAAGCTAAGTGCGGGGGTATTGATAGCGTCACCAAAACTACAAATATGTTTAAGTTTATTTTGCATGATTATATGTGTGTTTTTCATATTTTATGCTTTCTTGTGTTGTTTTTAGTTAGAAAAGTTTCAGGTAGAAATTCAAGTAATGGATTGGATATGGCTTCAAGTTTGTCCAGAAAATGATCAATATTTGGCTAAGTATGGGAAAACCAGGATGACTCGTGAATGTCATTCTTAGGCATGAAGGTGCGATGCATACAAGCAGATTCGGGCAATAATCACGAAGTAAAGTTGCGGGCGCAACTCCAATAATTGCGGGCGTGACATATTTCACCAGAAGCCAGAAACTGCCTATTTTTTCTAGAGAGTTGCGTTGTTTCAACAAGCAAATCAAAAGCCCCCGCCAAAAGTTAGTTAAAACACCCATTTGGTCAGTCAATCATCTTCAAAACCACCATCCTCTCTTTTCCTATAAATATCAGTCTAATCAAGAAAAAAGGGGGAATTACGCAGCATTAAGAATCAAAGTTAAATACTTAGAATAAGATAGGTTATCACCACTTATATTGTCCGTGCAATAAACATATCAAAGAGTTCCTCGAAGTGTGACGTCCTCCAGAGGCGAGAGTATATTCTATTGTTCATTAAGACTTCTTGTATGTTGCTCTTCATTATTCTCTACTCAAAACAAACAGTGTATCTTTAAGTTATCTTTTGATCCTTGTTTAAATCAAAATTACTAGTTATATTCTCATAAAGAAATAATTCAGTAAGATCAAAGAGGTAGAATTTACTTTAACGCAATAAACGTTTAAGTAAGATTGCATGTTGAATCATTAACTTAGTTTATCAAAGTTAAGTCTAACTTGTTGTAATAATCAAAGAATAAAATTGTAGGATTCATCTTTGGTAGAGTAAGGCATTTATTGTATGTAGAAATACATATAATAAATAGAGTGATTCTACACCGAAAGGTTGGATTATATTTTACCAAGTGCAATTAAATATACACTTAATGCATGTATACTCGTTTTGTTTAAAGAGAAGAACATCTTATGCATGATCAATAACTCTAAGTACTTGCTCTCATTTTTACTAATTAAGTTAAATAATATATTAGGTTCAAATATAAATAGAATAATAAGTTAAAACTCATAATATCTTATTGCTGAAAACATAAGTATTAGGAATAAGTAGCAAGTGGACATAACTCATTTTTTGTGGGAACGATCTTATTATTACTACATTGTAATCCGTATACTAGCGGATAAACTAAACAGCAATAGACAAACATTTTATCAAAGAGAAATTGAAAACCGTACAATTCAGAAGAACAAGTGACTGACATTATTACCAAAGAAGTTTCTGGATGAGTACTATATAACTGTCTTAGCAAGTTAGGTATGTGGGATCCACACTTACTAATTTGAGAGAGAGTGTTAAATAATAGCCATCACAACAGCTCCGATCACAATAGCCATCACAGCTTTGATTCTGTAATTAGTTTGATTTTGTATTAAAACCATATTGTAGATAAAACATATCATAGATAGAAATTTCTGTAACTATTTAAATTTGTACAAACATGAAATAATACTTGAAAACAAGACTTCCTAAACTCTACAAACCATAACCTCAATGCCAATGTCAATGCCATTCTCACATTACATTTGCTCATTTAATCAACTTATAAAAGGTTTTTTTTTTTTTTTTTTTTTTTTTTTTTGTCTTTCTGTGTGTCTGCAGTCATCACTTTATCAACTTAAAAGTTCAAGTAGCCATGAATAAATGGCTGATAATTTTCAATTAGGGAATAAAATATATATATATGGACATCAATATATCTAATTAAAATTAAATCCATTTAAAAATATTCAATATTAAAACTCATCTTAAACATAATTAAAATTTATTTTAAATTACTAGAATTCCTACTAAATCTAATTATTATTACCAAAAAAATATTTCTCATTTGATTTTATAAATTTTAATTTAATAATATATATATGCATGAAATATCATTTAGATTCCATGTGTGTCCTAAATTCACACAAAAGCTATATCCAAGCAACATTAAGTTACAGATATCCGACCATCTCCATTCATAAACTTGCAGCACAACCTTAATTGTGAAAAATAGAACGTTGGAAACATTATAAAAAAAATCTCATCAATATTAGAATATCAATGCCCAAATAAGATTCACGATTAAAATATACAAAGAAAGATCTCATGTGGGATGTGTCCATTCATAGCAAGTTGGAAGTAGCAGCCAGCCAATCCATTAGATTAGAAGGGTTGGGTTAAGGGTGGCCAGCGGGTTCATTTTGGGTTGAAACCATCAATTTCGAGTCAATACCATCAATTGTGAGTTAAGCTTCAAGGGAATAGGAATTTCAATCTAAAACAAAAGGAATGAAAAAAAAAATGCAATAGATCAGCAGAAGAAAAAGGAAACACTCAATTAAGCAAAGCTCAACAAAAGTTAACGGCAAGTGATGATCACATGCAAGAACAAAAATATGAGGGTAGACTGCAATCTGGGCCAGGGAAAAGATGGTGTTCCAAGCTGAGCTCCACAATCACATTGGTGCATGTCAGCATCATTTGTCCATAACCAAAAGCAATGGGGATACTATGTTGTCAAGGATATTATATACAAAGATTTTTCTCCCTCCACCCTGAAAATATCAAATTATCAAACAATTATAATCATATACAATGGCAACATTGGCAATGGCAGGCCAGCCAAGAACCTTGCTCTGTCTTCGCTTATAGAAAATATCCAATGCTCATTAGCGTCTTTAAGAAGTGTACCTAGGTCGTTTTTCAATTTTTTTTTTTTTTAATTGTGATGGATAATTGGTGTTCTTTTACAAGGGCAGGTCACAAGTTGAAGACTCAGAATTTGTTTGCACTTCCAGAGTGCCCCATTTTTTGTGCCCATTTAGCTAGTATACAACCTTCCAACCCTCAAGTGGCAAAATTCGTTTACCACTGCTACACACTCCAGTAAAAACAATATGGCTTGTTAAGAATATTACCAAATAATCAGTTTTCAGCTCTTCATGCTTCCTCTTTTATATCTCAACAAATAATAATAATAATAATAATAATAATAATAAAATGAACATCATTCCACAGAACTTCACACAAGGTGGAACGCAGATCTAGAGTAAAAAATAAAAAATGAAGAAAAACAAAATTACTGGTGGCGGATCTCCGGTCTATACCCTCTATCAGGATTTTATTTTTGGGTGTGTACCAGGATTGAAGTATCCAATTAGTGTGTCATGCATCAGTTTGCTTTTCATCTGTCTGTAAAGTGGCATTTTTATGCTCCTTTTCATCTGCATTAGTACTCTGTGTTTGTTCCACATCTGGACTAACCCCATTTTCCACCACAGGCACATCTCCATTTTCTACTGTACTCTTCTCCTCTGGATTACTGACAGATCTAGGGAGTTCTCTCGATGGTGAGGTTGCCAAAATCCTGACAATTCCATCATACAAGTTCTTCGCATCCATAATCAGAGCAGTGCCGCCTGGGTAACAGCGACCAAAGCATGCAGCACAATGCGGGTAAGCCACCTACAAATAAAAGGAGTTAAGAAAAGATATGAAAACATTGTGCAAGACACTCAAAAGATACAATTTAAAGATGAATTTATTCCAAGTTACTAAGAAAGGCACCTCTATAAAACATCTACAAAGTGAGAGAAAAAGTCCAGATTCGTTTTCTCTTAGCATCCGAGTTGCATTATATCTTAACAGTGAATCAGAAACAGCCCTCAAGCCCTTAATCAATTCTTGAGCAAGAACAAACTTCAAACTTATTGGGGCACAAGGACGCAGTTCATTCATTGCAGCAGATACACCTAGAACACCAAAAAGTGTTTGTCAATGCCCAAACAACGAAGGGGAAAAGAGACAGAAAAAGACAGAGATATGGAGATAGAAAGAGATCCACTACATGATTAATCAAGCAATTTGCTTTTTGTCAACAATCTCAGATCATGTAAAATAAATATCAACTACTGTCTATATAAATCACGGATGGTCATTTAACAAATTATTTTACAAAATATGTTTGAAGCTTCAACACCTGATCTCACTGAGATAAATCTAACAATAACAAAAGTTTTAAGCCACCCATGGATAAAAGAATAAACGCTCGCATCAAACTCACCATTAACAAATACTGCAAGAGGTGGATGTTCCATTAGATAAGATGGTGGAGTCACATCCTCTTGATTTTCTTCACCAATACTATTTGATGAAAAGCCAATTGCTGGTAGTGGAACCCAGCGATGTGAATCCAGAACTAACTGGAAAAAAAAACACACATAGGAATTACAAATCAATACCCAGGTTGCAAGAATGAAGATAAAAACATGCAAAATAACAGATATTGAGAATAAGTTGTAATTATGGAAAATTTACAAGCCACTAGATAGAAAAAAAATCAAATCATACATCGCCAGCTGCCATATACCTGAAAATTTTCAACTGCTGTACCCATATTCTTTGAGAATAAGTTGAGAACAGCCCTGCAAGATAACCAGAATCAACTTTTATTAAGCAAAAAGAAAAGAAGGGTTGAGTGGGAGGGAGGGGTTGAGGGAGGAGGCACAAAATATATTTTTACTCTTCAAAAAGTGAGGGAAGCAAGCCCCGAAAATCCAGGCCAACCCAGCAAAGTCCCATTGCACAATACTGCCAATAACAGAAAGTAATGTCATCTTCAAATTCTGACCACAGAAAAATGTCAATGTCAAATATTCTCTACCTAAATGCAGGTTTGCTTCATAGCCAGCAGGTCTTCCATGCTGCAATAATACATACAATTTCATAGGCTTACTTCTAAGCAGAGATAATAAGAAGGTATAACTAGAGAAGATGCACCAGGTTTGAGATGCATATAATTTCTCTACTAGCTAAATGTGGTGGTAAGAACAGAGAAGTAAATTATCCAAAGAAGAAATGTAAAAAAAAATATATTCTGGTCCAGAATAATTTTTGTTTGAAGCAAAGAAAAGGGAAATAAAAGCCAAAATCCAGCTTTTGTAAATTAAAAAGAATAAGAAATTTACAACATAGTTTCACAAATAATGGCATTCCTCTAGAAATTCTTAAGTATCAGAAATGTAACTGCATGTGAACTTTCTATTAAAATGTAAGATTCTCACCATGCATTGGTCCAGAATATTTGACAGAGACCCACCCTCAGTTATCTTTGGGAGCATGATTTTAAGTGTTTTTAGGTGTGCAGTAATCTGATGCATAGCCCAACTGAAAAGAAGCCCACCATCATAATTTTCTTCACTTCCAGATGTGTCATCAGCAAATATTGCTCGATATTGGTTAACGACATCAAAAAGATGCATTCTGTGGCAATTTATCATCCCTTTCAAGTATTCATAAGCATTTCGCTGGTCCAGATCCTCCAGAATACCAGTGAGCCATGCCTCTCGACATTTTAAAAACTGAAATGCAAATTAGTCCATCAAATAAAGGCAGACTAATCTACCAAAGAAAGTATACAAACAGCTTTAATGTCTTTCTAGTGAGTTAAATACAAGTTAGAATCTTCTATCTATACTTTTACCATCGAAAAAGAAGGGACAAAAGGAATTTGTAAGATTACCTGCAAACGCATTTCATATTCACTAAATACTCCTATTCGACGTAAATAGCCAATAATACGGAGGCATTCAGGCAACTGCAATGCATAGCCACAAGAAATAGCAGGCATAAAAAACCAGTTCATGTATATAAATCAATCAAGCTGCTCTTGACTTGCTAAGCTTAACATAATTAATGTAATACCTGGATGTTAGATCGAAGCTTCTGAAGAAGCTGGGACAAAAGAGATTGGGTTGTGTGCCTAACTTCTGCAGCTAGTGCCTGAATAACAGGTAACCTTTGAGGGGGGAATAGTGCAAGTAAGATTGCTGTCACAAAATCAATACCAAAAACTGGAGGGAATGGCACAGGCAACTTACTTCGGGTGCATGGTTGCAAGTTTGCAAACAAATGCTTCCAAGTCTAGAGCTTCATCATAATTTCCATTCCTCACACATCTGCAAAAGAGTGGAAACAATGAAGCTTTTAAGTACTTATTCTATGAAAGAATCATCTGCAGCTATAAAGTCAGTATCAACCTTTCTATCAATGGTCACTAACAAAGAAAAAACTCAACTGCACTTCAGTCTCAATTCTCACACCAGTTGAGGTTGCCTAAATGGATCCTTTCCCCTATTTAGCTTCATTAGAACCAAAGATTTTGCTAGTGGTTTGAGTTATAAACACTTTATTTTCACCGATTAGTGATTGATTCTTCTATGACAAAATCAACGTTTTATCTAACCTTTCATGTATAAAGGAGCCTTCATAGGAAAAATATCCAGAAAAGTCCAGAAAAAAACCTAAATACTTAAAAAAAATGCAAATAGCCTCATGAAAATAGCAACTTGAAAGTCAACATAAAGGTGGAAAACAATGAACCTATCCTCCAAATAATTCTACATAGAGTTCCAGTCTCCCAAGGAGCTACACAGAATATCTCCTTTACATTAAAAAAAATGCAAATAGCCTCATGAAAATAGCAACTTGAAAGTCAACATAAAGGTGGAAAACAATGAACCTATCCTCCAAATAATTCTACATATAGTTCCAGTCTCCCAAGGAGCTACACAGAATATCTCCTTTACATGTCATTCCAGAAATTAGTTGCATTCTTTATGTCAAGTGGAACAACTGTTCAGATTCTCATCTCCATTTTTACCGTTAGATTATCACCCACAGGTCAGAATGAAAATAGTTCTTCATATGCTTCCATACAAGAAATGTATGAAAGGTTTTAACAATCAAATCTAAATCATATGCACAAGAAACAACATTTTAGTTATCTAAAATTGTGGTCATTGATTAAACTTCGTAACTAATGACGTTAATACTTTTGTAAAGCACGTACGTGTCCATAAGTTGAGGTATTTCAAGCAAATCAAGCAATGAACTGTGGTTTGCTAACAATGTTTGGTTCATCTTCCTCTCCTCTAAAATCCGTTCAGCAGATTCAATGAACTCTGTGCAACCAGATGTCAGCTTTGGGATCTCAGCTATCTGCCAATGAGAAAGAGATTACACAACAGGACACAGATTTCACTATATTCTTGAAAGATTATAACAACATATTAAGAAGGTTAGTCAGCAAACTTCTTTGCATTCCTCTGTTGTTTGAATAAAGATTATCTAAACCTTCAAACAATAAACAAGCCCAATATAGAAGAATAAGCTACCCCATTAGAATGAATTCAAAATAAAAGTCAGGTAATGGAAAATTTCTGGTGCATTTAGGATGCATTTGAAATGAAATGAATGTGGAATTCTTTTCATTTTAAAATGAATTGTCATAATGTTCATGTTTGGTATCTTACATATATTGACAAAAAGATTTATTTTAAAATGATACAGTATGTATACAAAGGATTCAGAAATTTGCTACAAATTCTACTAATTTTGATCAATTTGGCCAGAGCCCCAAACTTGTCAAGTATGTGTTTGTAAATGAATGCCATAGATTTTACCTAATTCTTCTAATCCATACGGCTAAACATAATCAGATTCAACCTCATGAATATCACTTTTTATCCTGTCGAGATGCTTCCATTATTTTTTTATACAAATATCCAGCCTCATATGACAGCCTTCCTGCGCTTCAACGCATCATTCAGAATCACACACAACTACTAGTTGCTGCTCACATAGAGTTCAAAGCAAATACAACGTGAATACTTCTCCTAAAACTTGCCTTCATTCCCTTACGTCAGATCCCAACAAGGAGTTCTTTTCTTCTAATTGAACTCTTAAATGTCTCTCACCTAAAATTTCAGTGCAAACAAGTAAAATTTACGAAACGGAAAAAAAAAAGTAAGTAATTTATTAATACCATGGATTCAAGATGTTTATCAATAGAAGTCACTTCTTCTCTAATTGCAAGTAACGCGTCCGCAGCGGAAATGAACGCACGGTAATTGCCCACAGCCACTTCCTGCATTTGCCTTTGAATCCTCTCTGCATCAACTCGCAATAACTCAGGTTCCTTCAAATAAACAAAGCAACAAAGAATCACTAAACCTTGCAAACTAGCAAAAATTGAGCTACAAAAACGAAAAGGAGAAAGTTTACAGTGTTAACTTCCTAATCTCCTAAGGAATCAAATAAACAAGTTCAAGTAACCATACTTTATGGAGACGATCGAGAGTAAAGGAGAGAAGCTCAGAGACGTAGGGCTGCTGAGAGACGGAGGCGAGAGGGAGAAGGCTGGCCACCGTCGATGTGTCGTCAGCATTTTCGACCTCCATTTTCTTCAAATTGAGTAGCGAATTAGGGTTTTGGGGTTTGGATCTTGGCTTAGTTCATGGGGAGATGTAAAGATCTGGTCTCGCTAAATCTCTCTAGAACAGAGATTGAATTGGACTTGACCAACGTTGAGCTCGTTTGGGTTTATATTTCTATCATCGTTCAGATCTAGAACGGGGCTCGTCGCGCATTGGTTAACCGTT